>JAADVK010000053.1:0-62999 GCA_023334975.1 Globisporangium sylvaticum
CCCCTCACGCATCCACAATGAGCGCTCCGCAACTCAAGGTCACCTACTTCGGCGGCGCCGGCCGCGCCGAGCTCACGCGTCTGCTGCTCGCGTTCGGCAACGTCGAGTTCGTCGATGAGCGCATCCAAGGCGCCGACTTCCCGGCGCTCAAGGCGTCGCTCCCGCTCGGCCAGCTGCCGACGCTCGAAGTGAACGGCACGACGTACGCGCAGAGCATGGCTATGGCGCGCTACGCCGCCAAGGTCAGCGGCTTGCTGCCTACGGACCCGGTCGCTGCGCTCCGCGCGGACATGGTCTCCGAGACCCTCGTCGACATCATGAACGCGTTCGTGGCGATCGTGTTCGGCGAGAAGGACGAGGCCGTCAAGGCCGAGAAGTCCAAGAAGTTTATCGAGGAGACCGTGCCAAAGACCCTCGCGGTGCTGGAGACCATGGTGCAGGGCAAGTTCTTCCTGGGCGACAGCGCGTCGTACGCCGACGTGCACCTCTTCGACCTGGTGCAGAACGGCCTGAAGCCTCGCTTCGCCGAGCTCTCGACCGCCGCGTACCCAAAGCTCGAGGCCGTGATGGAGAGCGTCAAGACGAATGCCAACATCGCCGCGTACCTCGCCAAGCACCAGAAGTAAAAACCTGTTCCTTCGGTGATTATGAGCCAACCAGCGATCATGTCGCGCATCGTTCGTCGCGGTATATAGCTGAAAAGTGCTGCGTTAAAATACTGCGTGAACGAATAGAAGATAGTGTTTTCCCTTCGTCACATCATGGCTTTCCAAGTGCCTTCTTTCACGCCTGGACGGTCGATACTGTGCGGAAAGCGAGCTGCTGCTGATGGCACACTCCACGAGAACAGAAGTACTGTACACTCAGTCTCACAGGCAACGTGATTCATCGTGCAGAGCGAGCGAAAAGTGGCCGAGAAGGCGAATGGGAATGGTTTCGTGGCAAGTGTGTGAGGCGCTACCCAGGCTGTCTGTGCCCAGGATGTGTGCACTCCTCCTCTTTTCACATACCCACAAACCAGTTAGCTATGCATGTGAAAAGGGGTTTCTGGTGTTGAAAGACCTTCATTCTCTCCAGATCACGACCAGCACTCTATGAGCAAGGTACTGCCGGTGATAGCGCCTGCGCGAGCCACATCTTCTGCGAACCAAGCAGCTCGCTCGCATGCCTGTGGGGCGAATTTAAAGGGGGATGACTCGAATAAAACAAGCTGGAGGAGGGCGTTCACTCTCGATGTGGCTGGGCCCACCCCTCAGTCTTCCAGGTCTGCACGCGCGGATCACGCGATTCCACCGACTCCATGTTATTAGTTTAGCGAGTCCCGCTGCGCGATCGAGACTTCGCAATCTCAAGCTCATGAGACTCGCACTCGGCGAGGCAAGGCGACGGCCACTTCTTACGGAGTTCATAACCAAAAGCGATAAATGCGTCCTCACAACTGCAGTTGCATCTGTTTGAAACATTTTGTCAGCCTAAGCAGTACTCGGAACCAACGCATTGTTCGTACGCAGAGTCTGCTTGAAAGCTGTCCCTGCGACGGATTTTGTCAACTGCTTAAGTCCATGGATGCCTTCATCAATGGCGCAGCTACAGCACTGAGCACAGAATTTCTCCCACCGCACCTCCGCATACTACATGCTGCTGCTGGTTGCTTGGTCCGGAAGCGATTACCAAAGTAGCTTCTTTAAAATAATGCCTGACTACGAAGCGAGGCCAAAATTGACTCAACTTGGCATCATTTCCCTCACTCAAGGCTCTGCCTCTCTCCTCCAGTGGAGGCAAGCGGAGCAATTCGACACCGAAAGCACCTCGACCACCCAGTCGTCCATTCCCGAACCTGCGTCTTGCCTCACAAGCGCAGAACTCAACCAGCTCAGCCAGTGTTTCCTGTCCAGCCAAGTCAGTCATGAACACTCCTCAGCCCCAGGTCACCTACTTCAACCACACCGGTCGTGGCGAGCTCACGCGCCTGCTGCTTGTCTTCGGCGGCATCGAGTTCGTCGACAACCGCATCGAGTTTGAAGACTTCTCGATGCTCAAACCCACGCTCCCGCTCGGCCAGCTCCCAGTTCTGGAAGTGAACGGCACGACCTACGTCCAGAGCATGGCGACGGCGCGCTACGCCGCCAAGCTCGGTGGACTGTATCCTCAAGACCCGCTCGACGCACTCCGCGTGGACATGATCTCGAACACGCTATCGGATCTGATGAACACGTCCGTCGCGATCGTTTACTACGAGAAGGACGAAGCCGTCAAGGCTGAGAAGACCACACAGTTCGTGAGCGAAGGCGCACCAAAGGCGCTCGGAGTGCTCGAAGCCCTGGTGCGAGGCAGGTTCTTCATGGGTGACACGCCCTCGTACACCGACGTGCTCTTGTTCGACCTCGTGACGAACAGCTTGAAGCCGCACTTTGCGGAACTCTCGACCGCCGCGTTCCCGAAGCTTGAAGCCGTGATGGAGAACGTCAAGGGTAACGCCAGCGTCGCCGCACACCTCGCCAAGCACCAGCACTAGACGCACACTACCACAGTTCTGTAGTGATTGCACACGACTCGCTTAGAAGAGCTCGGACCACATTTTGAACAAGCAGAATCGATTTTTTGAATGGGAAACCTAAGAGGAGTTCTTCTTCCTCCTCCTTCTCGAAGCCAAGCTTCTTTGGTTCGTTGTATTCAATAGATAGCCTTGCGTTGATAACTCATGATGAACTCCAGTGCTTATCCACGTTCGAATGAATGACTATGGAGTCGACCTTCGCTCTCATCCCCCATTTACACTCACCCAAACATTTGTTTGGTTGAGACCATCACTTTGGGCTCCACTCGTAATGGGTACACTCGGAATGACGATCGTCATGATGGATAATCATTTGGTCTCTTCGCTTTTTAAAGCGGACACACCCACGTCTTCTGCACACCGAGCAGCACGATTTGCCTCTGGAGCAAAGTGCTCATTCTTCAATTCGCCACGCTCCGACTCCATCCTCAAGCTTCGCCCCCTTTCCAATCAACTTCTGCTCAAATCATGAGCGCTCTCCGTCTCAAGCTCACGTACTTCGACATGACTGGCCGTGCGGAGCTCACGCGCCTGATCTTCGCCTCCGGCAACGTCTCCTTCGAAGACGCGCGAGTCAGCCAATCCCAGTTTGACGCGCTCAAGCCGACGCTGCCGCTGGGTCAAGTGCCCATCTTGGAGGTGGGCGACGGCAACACCTACGCGCAGAGCATGGCGATCGCCAGGTACGCGGCCAAGATCAGCGGACTGTACCCCCAAGACCCGGTCGCCGCGCTGCGCGCAGACATGATCTCCGAGACGCTCTCCGAGCTGCGCAACAAGTTCTCAGGCATCCTGCACGGCGGCTTTGACGAGCCCACCAAGGCCCAAAAGTTCCAGACCTACAAGGACGAGACCGTGCCGACGGCGTTCGCGGCTCTCGAGAGCATGGTGCAGGGCAAGTTCCTGGCGGGTGATGACGAAGACGGCGACGTGTCGTACGCGGACGTGCAGCTCTTTGACTTTGTGGAGAACGTGCTCTGGACGCGTCTGGCGCTGTCGATCGCTCAGCCGTTCCCAAAGCTGCGCGCTGTGGTGGACAACGTGAAGAGCGTCCCGAGCATTGCCGCGTACCTCGCTGAGCGAAAGCAGTAACCCCATGTGTCGGGCGTGCAGCTCTTCGCGGCGCACTTACTGTTAATAAACTGATGTGGTATTCAATAGGTACACTCACTCAGACCTGGCTGCTTGTGTGGGTCAAGTTGAAGTGCTGGTACTGAAGCTCGTCGCCTCAGATCTGATTCGATTCGTCAATGCGAAAAGTGTATCTTCTGAAGATCGCGCTAAAGTTCGATTGGTCGGTCCTCTTCGATCGTTGTCCCATTGATGGACTTTCGCGCACTCACGTGCCTTCGTAGATCGCCCTCGCTCGCTCTCTCCACGCGGCCCACACACAATCCCTTAGCCACAGCCACAGTCATGAGCGCCGCCACTCCCACCCCTCTACTCAAGCTCACGTACTTTGACAAGTCTGGCCGCGGCGAGCTCACGCGCCTGCTGCTCACGTTCGGCGACGTGGCGTTCGTGGACGAGCGCGTCAGTCGCGCCGAGTTCGAGGCGCTGCAGCCGTCGCTCCCATTGGGGCTGCTGCCAGTCGCGCACGTGAATGGCGATGAAGGCACGACGTACGCGCAGAGCATGGCGATCGCGCGCTACGCCGCCAAGACCAGCGGACTGTACCCTCAAGACCCGGTCGCGGCGCTCCAGGCGGACATGGTCTCCGAGACGCTGACCGAGCTGCTGAACGCGTACGTGGCGATTCTCTATGACGAGAAGGACGACGCCGTCAAGGCCGACAAGGTCAGCAAACTCGCGAGTGAGTCCATCCCAAAGGCGCTCAAGGCGCTCGACGCGATGGTGAGAGGCAAGTTCTTCCTGGGCGACGACGACCGCAGCGCGTCGATCGCGGACGTGCAGCTCTTTGACTTTGTGGAGCACCTGCTCAAGGCGCGCTTCCCGCAGGTGGCCACGGCCGAGTTCACGAACCTCGAGAGGGTGCTGGCGAGCGTCCGCGCCAACGAGCACATCGCGGCGTACCTCCAGAGCCAGATGAAGTAGGTTGATAGTCCAGTCATCGTTAGACATCCAATACACGACTCCAATAGAGTGCTTCCTTAACATTCACCTTTGTTCACGGCGACCACTTGGTCTGAGCTGGGTTGCAAGTCGGACGCGTCTTTCCTCAACCAACTGTTGAGCTCATCCTCCGTTTCCAGTGGCTTCAAACGTCCACTCTTCGCAACCGTCAACCCCAAGCCGTTGCAACTGCTGTCCGCGAAAAGTGGAAGCTTTCTCGTCTCCAGTTGGCGCCATTTCCACACAATTAGGGACTTGGAACCTGAACTTCCCGCCAAAATGACACGGCTGTAGCCTGAGTGGATAATGCCGTTTTGTTCAGTCCATACACAACCTTGGACACGCCATTTCATTTTCCAATTCGCACCGATCCCTCACACTCGCTCGCTCGCTCAACACCCACCAGCCATGAGCACCACCCCACAACTCAAACTCACGTACTTTGACGGCACTGGTCGCGCGGAGCTCGCGCGTCTCTGCTTCGTGTTCGGCGGCGTCGCGTTCGAGGACGAGCGCATCACGCACGCCGACATGGCCGCGCTCAAGCCGTCGCTGCCTTTGGGCCAAGTGCCCACGCTTCAGCTCAACGGCACGACGTACGCGCAGAGCTTCGCGATCGCCCGGTACGCGGCCAGGCTCAGCGGACTGTGCCCCGAGGAGGCCGTCGACGCGCTGCGCGTGGACATGGTCTCCGAGACGATCCGGGACCTCGTGACAGTGTTCATCTCCACGTTCACGGAGCAGGACGCCGAGAAGAAGGCCGAGATCACCAAGAAGTTCCTGGACGAGACGGTCCCCAGGGCGTTCGGCGTGCTGGAGAGCATGGTCCAGGGCAAATTCTTCCTGGGGGATGCTGCTCCGTCGCTCGCGGACGTGCACCTGTTCGACCTCGTGCAGAACGCGCTCGTGCCCGTGTTCCAGTTCTCCATCGCGCCGTTCCCAAAGCTCGAAGCGGTGGTTGAGAGCGTCAAGAGCAACGCGAACATTGCGGCGTACCTGGAGAAGACGAAGAAGAAGTAGTGGGTCTGCTATTAAAGCAACATTGTCGAATGATTATCAGAAGACCATTTCCAATTTGATGATGACTTATGTTTGTTTGACTGGAGTATCTTGGACATCATGGTCACGAGTTGTACGGTAGTAAACGCTTTCACTTTGCCAGGTAGGCCGCGATGTTCGCGTTCGTCCTGACGCCCTCGACCACTTTTTCCAGCTTTGGGTACGTCGCCAGCTTGAAATCTGGGAAGAAAGGTTTCAAACCGTACTCCACGGCCTCAAAGAGCTGCACGTCCGCCAGCGAAGCGCTGTCATCACCAGCAAAGAAGCTGCTTTTCACCATCTTCTCCAGCGCAGAGAGCACCTTAGGGAGCTGTTCAGTGGAGAACTTGGCGGATTTCTCAGCCTTGGCGGCGTCGTCAAGGTTGCGGAAGAAGATCTCCGTGACGTCGTCCACCAGGTCCACCAACGTCTCCGACACCATGTCGACGTGAAGCACCTGGATAGGGTCTTGGGGGTACAAGCCGCTCACCTTGGCAGCGCACCGGGCGATCGCCATGCTCTGTGAGAACACGACACCGTCGACCTCGAGAACGGGGACTTGACCGAGCGGCAGACGGGGCTTCATGGCGCGAAACTGCTCTCCTGTCACGCGGTTGTCCTCGAACGCGACGCCGCCGAAGGTGAAGAGCAGGCGCGCGAGCTCCGCGCGGCCGCCGAAGTCAAAGTAGGTGAGCTTCAGTTGGGCAGGACTCATGGCTCTGGCTCTGGAATTGGAAGCTTGGGGCTTGGTCGGGAAGCGAGGAAATTGGAGAGTGAGGAAAACTGGAGCCGTTGAATATAGGGTTCTGTAGAGTCTCGTCTCAATCCTCGCTGCCAGTTGCGTTACACAGTCGGCACTTGTGCTTGACATTTGTATTCAGAAATGCAAACTGGAGCTTCACGTTCCCACTTCAACCCAAATTCGTTGTCATGAACGACAGGCAACCAATAGACTTCCAATTGTTAACGCCATGCCTCAACTCCCAATGCCTGTCATTCGCATGCTCCTACTAGTTTGTTTGCACGACGTGCTGCTGCAAAACACAACTGTTAGGCAAAGGAAGATGTCAAACTACCCGAGGTGTTAACTAACGAAAGTTCGGATTGATTGCACATTCACGCAGTTTGAAAAACTGGAGCTTGTCGGACTTGGGCGAATCCTCATAAACCAGACGGACGACTTCACTTAGGGGGGTGCTTGGCCTTCCAATCGGCGGAGCATCACCATCACTGTTTGTTGGATGCTGCTGTGTTCCTTCCTAGCTTATGCGTCCTTCATGTAAGTGTCCATCTCGTTGTCCAGGTCTTCGGCGCTTTTGGAGGGTGCGCTGTCGCCACGGCTACACAGGCAAAAGCACGATTCGTTAGTGAAAAATCTACTACGAGTATCTTCGTGTCCTAGCGCATTCGCAGTCTTACCTCTGATCACGACCGCCACGGCCACCGCGACCTCGACCGCCGCTGCCACGGCCTCTCTCTCGCTGTTCCTGGTGACCACGACCCTTCTGTTCCTGATCACGGGCTCCGCCGTTTCCACTAAAGTGAGGAGAATAGCAAGGGTTGTATTGTTAGCAAGATATTCGCAAGCACGCAGAAAGAGCCGCTAGAACAAACGTCAAACGTACCCGAGCGACACCTTGAACTTCACGTCCTTGTCGTCGCGAAGAGCGGTTCCGAACAAACCCTTGCGCACGTTCTTGTCTTCGTCCAACGAGAGCTGCATTGGCTGGCCGTCAAGCGTGCGGCCTTCGTAACAACAATTGCAAACCGCTCGTTAGTCTACTTTTCTCACAACGCACACATTGTGCCATAAAACGCAAATACAATGACATCAGGGTACACGTGCTTACCATCGTACTGCTTGAGCGCCTTCTCAGCGTCCGACTTGCGCGCAAACCAGACACGCGCGATCCCCTTCGATCGACCCGAGCGGTCGTAGACAATCTCTGCTTTCTTCACCTCGCCGACCGTGCCAAAGAGCTCGCGGACATCGTCTTCGAGGATGTCGAACTTCAGGTTCTTCACGAGGATCTTCGTGCCGTTGCTCACCGCGTCCTTGGTGCTGCCTCCAAGACGCGACAGAATGGAGCCACCTGAAGTAGATGCAATGATACAATCGGACAAGATGGTCAGTATCTCCATGTCAGCTATGGACAGTTGCTGACAACTATTGCTGCCCATGGCGTCTTCATTTTCGAGAGACGAACACCTCGACAGATCCCTGACGCTGCGTCGACCACGCACCTTTCTTTCCGCCTCTGCCCTGCTGCTTGACGACCACCGCGCGCTTCTTCGCCGCCACGTTCTTGCCGCCGCGCGGACTGTCGTCCTCGACGTCCATGGCGTCCGAGTCTCCGTCTCTCTTTAACAACAACGGGTTCAGAATCGCACGTTAAAACTCTCGCACTCGCAACACAGCTCGTTTCCAAAGGCACAAAAGCGGCGGCGCACAACACATCGCGGCGAACGAAATCTGCACTCAGTCAGTGCGCGCACGCGCGTCTCTCTGTGTATGTGTGTCCCCCCTCTCGACGCGGCTTTGTCCTTTGCTTCAATGTGTGCGCAGGTGGATGTGGATGTGTGTGTGTGTGTCAAAGTTGTAGAAGTTCACTTACAGATCGTCCGTACGGCTGGTTGCGGGCACCGCCGCCGCCACCGCCGCCTCCGCGCTTGCGCTGCTGGCGACCGCGCACTGGGCCGGCGCTGCTCGCGGCCTCCGGCTTGCCGCCGCCCTTGCCCTTGCCTGCTCGCGACGCCGCGCGCGAGTCCGGGTTCGGCGTCTTCTTCTTCTTGGCGATCAGGTCGTCGAGGCTCATGTCCAGCGAAGCTAAGATGGACGACATGGTGGAAGAATCTTCTGGGGTGGAGGAGAGGGAGTGTGTGTGGAGGGGGGGGAGGGAGACAGGTGAGCAGTCTACATGCATCAGAACAACGGGAACAGAAAGACAGGGTCAGCTTCATGATGCAATTGTATAAGAGAAGGCGCATGTGGCGCTACGAGCCAATGCGCGTACACATGGGCACGCCCATAGAGAGAGAGAGAGAGAAAGAGAGAGAGAGAGATCACGCCACCTCACCTGCTTAGCTGCTGGCTGCTTGTTTGTCCGTGGGGAAACCTTCGAAGCGGCGACTGCTTGGAAAAAAGGGGGGCGGATTTTTGCCGATACAATTAATAGAGAGAGATGATGTGGGTCTGTCTTGTCCCGATACAAAATAACAGCAGAGCAGTCGCAATTCAGTTTGGAGGGTAGGGTAATTGATTCGGGTTTCAATGTCTAATGTTTGGCTCGCTTGTTGGCCCAAACATTAGAATTTGGGGAGGATGCGCAGTTTTGGTCATCAAACGAAGTTGTTGCTAAAGCAAGGTAGCACCAATTCATTTTCAAATTAATTGCTGGGAAACAAGTGGGCGAAGAGCAAGTAAAACACACATCGCAGTTCATGACTGAATCGTTGGTTTCTTCAGTTCAACTCAAAAATGAATTGGCAAGATTCAGATAAAAGTTGCAGCCTACAAATCACAATTTGTGTTGCAGCCTACAGGGTACATGTGCTCGCGAAGGTTGAAGCCTCCAAGGTGCCTCGCAAGCGTGGGAGGGGAATGAAGCAAGCACGACGGCGGATTTGATACCCTTCGTGCCACTCACTTGGGACAGCAGCCTCTCCCCAGTACAAGCAAGCACCTGCTAGCTACACTTTGGAGACTTTGGTCTGCGTTTGTTTGTTTCGATCGATCCGAAATGGGATGTCAGTTGCTCGCTTCGACCTTTGGCCAGGGTAGCGTATGAAATCGACGGAGTAATAACCATGAAGACAAGCAGGGCATTCGCTTGCTTTACATGCTTTCGACAGTTTGCAAGCCCAGCCGACGCAAGTCCAAAGACCGAGAGCGCTCACGCGTCATGCAAGTGGAGATGTGGCGCGTTGAGCAACCACAGCATCGCGCTTAGTGCGACCGCCCTCACGTCACCCACCAGGGCCGAGCACGCCGTGTCGCCATTGGGCACCCAGCATCATAGAAACAACGCTGACTTCCAGAGGTACTTAAAAGGGGATTCGCGATTTGCAGCAACAAGATCTGGCAGTTTGTCAAGTGTGAATCTGTCGGAAGGACGAGCTGGTCATTGATTGTACCACATGACTATGAGCGCTCCTCAAATCAACTTGACCTACGTTGACCTCGCTGCCACCGCTGGTGATGTATCGTTCGAGCACGCCGCGAGGCTCAATGATCTGTACCTGGAAGGACCCCGTCCAGGCACTCCGCATCGATATCGCGTCCGAGACACTGAGCGATCGCCATGCTCTGCGAGAAGACGACGCCGTCTACCTCGAGGATCGGAAGCTGACCCAGCGGGAGCGTGGGCTTCATGGCGCCAAAGTCTTGCATCGGAACGCGGATGTCTTCGAACGCGATGCCCCCGTAGGCGAAGAGCAGGCGCGCGAGCTCGGCGCGACCGCCGAAATCAAAGTAGCTCAGCTTGAGCTGAGGAGCGCTCATTGCAGGTTGGTTCTTGCTTGACTTGGGGGTAAGGTAGGAAGGTTGGTGGGGGTGCCAGGAAATTGGAGAGTGCGACTGAGGAAGGCGCTGGTGCCTTCTGGCCAAATTGCCTCCTGCAAAGACAAGAGAGCGCGGAAGCAAACGGGAGCAAAACAGGTGGGAGCGCTCGTCGTAATCAGTCTGTGATTACCGCAGTTCCCAACGACGGAATTCCGACTGGTGAAGCCATGTTGCCCCCCCGATCTCAGGTGAGAACTTAAGCGCTGTACATAGACACTGCACGGTTGCGACTTTCGTCGCACTTCAAAATCAGCAGGAAGCTCAACGAAGCAAGCTGGCTGGCAAATGGGTCGAGAGCAGGACTTTATGCATTGCATTGCGTCATTTACACGCGCTGCTTTCGTCATCGGCGCGATTATCTCGAGGGTGAGACCCAAAGCTTTGGTGGAGTATTCCCTGAGGACAGCGTCAAATGCTGTTGAAGGCCGGTATTAGGTCGGGTCTTTATGGCCCCATTCGGCCCCGCCAAGGTGCTCACACTTTTCCTAGGAAAAGCAAAGCTGTACGTATGACGCACTGTGGGCACTGCATTATCTACGGTAGACGAAACCATGCAAGGAGCTATTGAAGGGACTTTAGCCAAGCGGCGACCGCCTTGCCATTGACGACAACGGCATCCAACTCATCACTGCTCATTCGTGTGTTTATTATGGGAGTTTATCCACGAACGATTCTATTTACGACTGGCTTCACACATTCAAAGTCGTTTGTTTACTTGGACAGGTAGGCGGCGACGTTGGCGTTCGTCTTGACGCCCTCAACCAAAGCACTCAGCTTGGGGTACGCCGCAATGCTGAAGTCCGGGAAGTTCGTCTGGAAGTTGAGGGTCATGTTAAGGAACTGGACGTCGGCAAAGGTGACGCTGTCGCCAACGAAGAACTTGCCCTGCACCATCCTCTCAAGGGCTCCGAGCGCTTTTGGCACCGTCTCAGTGACGTACTTGGTCGTCTTTTCGGCTTTGGCGGCGGCGTCCGGGGTGCGAAACACGATTTCAACGAAGCCATGGGTCAGATCGACCAGTGTCTCGGACACCATGTCGACGTGAAGCGCTTGGATGGAGTCTTCAGGGTACAGACCCGCGAGCTTGGCCGCGTAGCGAGCGAGCGCCATGCTCTGCGAGAAGACGACGCCGTCGACCTCGAGGATCGGGAGCTGGCCGAGCGGGAGCGTTGGCTTCATGGCGCCGAACACTGGGCCGGTCACGCGGCAGTCCTCGAACGCGACGCCACCGAACGTGAAGAGCAGGCGGGAGAGCTCGGCGCGACCGCCGAAATCAAAGTAGGTCAGCTTGATCTGTGGAGCGCTCATGGTGGTGGTGATTGGGGTGCTGGGGTGCTTGGCTCGGAGGAAATTCGAGAATGAGAGACTTTGGAGAGAGCGCGGGGACGGCTGTCGGTCGGCCTCGAGTCCGGCTGGCTTCGTGGCACGCTTCTGACGAGCAGCCACGCGTTATTCCTAGAGGGCTCTCCTTGTGCGTAGCCATTGCTGCCCAAATGATGATTCGTATGGGAGTCTCATGAGTCTGGCTGGCCAATCAAAATCGGAATTTTCGGACCTCTTCCCCATCCGAAGGATCTCAAAAACTGCCAGAGACAGGCAGCAGCTAACCCAACTGACTTGGAAATTGTATGAAACGAGTGATTGTGGCACCATGCGACAGCGGAAAAGCTGGAAAGTGGTCCTGCAATGTCAGCTCATCCTGTTTGGAGACCTGCTTCAACGGATCGATTTGCACCCCCCAGCTCGTCTCGGAGTAAGGAGGTCGCAGAGCAACCTCAGAACTCGTTCAGCATGAAATACTGAAAATATAACTCTTAGCATTGCTTTCCACTGCATGGAGTCACGATTCCATTGCTTTAGAACCAGGGTAGGCGGCTTCCCAGAGCATTCGAGAATCTGTTGATCTCCATCGGCGGAACGCGCATCCCGAGCGCGAATGTCTCTTCCAGCGTGCTGTTGTCCAACGTGAAGAGCACGAAAGCGCCTCCACCAGCGGAACAAATAGACAAATGTCTATTTGTTCATTAGTTCCGCTGGTGGAGGCGCTTTCGATATGTCACGCTCATCCACGCCGTCATCGTTCATCCACGCGGAGGCTTGACACTCCTCTGCTTTGATAGGCAAACTATTGCGAACTTGACCATCTTCTTGGCTGTCTTATAACAAATTGAGTAACATACCACTTGATGTTCAGGAAGTCAACATGTGCAGTATTTGTTTGATCATCTGCCAATAACAACGGACAAGGAATTTTTTAGAGATAAAATGATTAGAAGCAGACAGCGAGAAAAGCCTCTGCTCGTACGGCCATGAGTACCATGCTCCTCCTACGGAAATGCGCCAAGTCTGTGCTTGCAAGCGTACTATTTAGCGGACTCTCCTACAATAGCTTCATTTCACGTGTTTCCCGTGGCGTGGGTGATGCATGTGTGCGAGCAAATTACTGGCTAATGCAAATCGCCAAATCCCTCAAATGAAAGCCAGCAACCTGAACTCAAGAGCGCATACAATGGGCAATGCAAACATCTGTGAAATCCGGATGCTTCAGGTTGGCGACACAATCAAGCCACTTTGCCATGCTTACGGCCTTCAGCAATGTACCGAGAGTCGACCACAAGAACAGGTTTCAGCGACAACATGAACAGCACATGGTGGTGCTCCAGACTCGCTAGCCACCGCTCCATGGCATCGTCATTCTGGCACACGTACTGAACCGGTAGCTGTTCATGTACTAATCACCACTCAGGCAGCATAATCATGGCGTGCAGCAACCAGCTCAGCCCACTATTGGAACAATAGAATAACAGGGCGACACTGCAAGTGCCATGATCAAACTGAAAACCCTCCAGCGGCAGCAGGATAGGATCGAAACGATCCGCTTGATCCTCCGCCAAAATATCCTCATTCCACAATTTTCTCTCTGCTGATGCTCTTGCTGCAATAGAGCTCCTCGCTCGCCCTTCACTTGCGGAGAGCGGTTGCACGTTGCACACGCTGAACGAAAACTCGCGGCACGAAAAGACGCCCTTCAAGAAGAGCCTAGTAGTAGTTGTGCAATGTATATGTCATAGCCGACCTTCAAAAATAGACCATCGAACACATAAGTTCGCATAAATCAGGGATGGGTACTTGGTAAACATTCGAGTCAGAATAGCCAAATGGTTACACTTTGCATTCGTTCAAAAGTTATTGACTGGTCGATACAACCTCACTCCTCACTGCCACGGAATTACTTGGCCAAGTAGGCTGCGATTTTCGTGTTCACCTTCACGCCTTCGATCAATGCCTCCAGCTTCGGATACGCCGCGGTGCTCACGTCTGGCAGATTCGCCTTGAGCATCGTCTCGATCAAGTCAAAGAGTTGCACGTCCGCGAAGGTGATGTTGTCACCGGCAAAGAACTTGCCCCGTACTCTTCTTTCGAGGGCCGAAAACGACTGCGGCAGCATCTCAGTGAGGAACTTGGTCATCTTCTCGGCCTTGGTGGCTTCGTCCGGAGTCTGGAAGATGCCCACAACCACGTTAAGCAAGTCGACGCACGTTTCGGATGCCACCTCAGTGTGAAGCGCCTGGACGGGGTCTTCAGGGTACAGTCCGGCGAGTTTGGCCGCGCAGCGAGCGAGCGCCATGCTCTGCGAGAAGACGACGCCATCGACCTCGAGGATCGGGAGCTGACCCAGTGGGAGCGTGGGCTTCATGGCGCCAAAGTCTTGCATCGGAACGCGATTGTCTTCGAACGCGATGCCCCCGTAGGCGAAGAGCAGACGCGCGAGCTCGGCACGGCCAGGCATGTCAAAGTAGGTGAGTTTGAGTTGCGGGGCGCTCATGGTTGGACTGACTGGTAGAGTGGTTGATGGGAGTGAAGTGGCTGGGAACGGTTGGGATGTCGGGATATACTGGGTCACTTGGTAGCCAGTGATGGAATTGTAGAATGAGCAGAACGTTGTGGGAGAAACACGAGTGGAGCTGGCGTAATGTTCCAACACAAGTGCACAGGTCGGAGTGCGGGTAGCAATTTACTACCAGTGTTTTCCGTCTTTCAGTGGCAAGTGCTGCCACGTTTGGCTAGCTGCTTTGCGTCGTTATCAAGTCGCTGATCGGTGATTACTACAAGAGCGGTCCTGCTACATCGTGGAGTGGGTGGCTTTCACGAAGCGCATTCTAACTCGAAGTACGGGTTGTTTGATATTAGGATTCAGATTGTCGTAAACAAGGCAAATCGCCTTGATTGCCGAACGAACTTCACAGTGCATTCTGCACACCCCAAATTCAAATTCTATTATGTCTTCTCTGACATATATCACACTGTATTGTTGTCTCTTGAAGCGCGTCTTTTCGCGGACCGAGTTTTAATTCGGCCAATTCTGCAACCGCTTCTCCATCGAGAGTGAAGAACGAGGCGGAAGAAAGGGAGAAACGCCATGCAGCCCACGCCGATAGCGCTTCAGCAGCTGCAGCAGATCAGCAGCTACAGCACCAGTGTTAGCAGTGATAACCAGACGATGGCGGACGACCAACAGCAGTAGCACCTACAACTGCAAGCGGAGGTCGAGCTTCTGCGCAACGAGGCGCGGCGCAAGGACGCCGACCTGCGCCTCGCGACGTCCGCGCTGTTCGCCATCCACAACGGCGCCAAGATCCAGAACCTCGTGGAAACGAACCTGGCGCTCGAAGAGCAGGTCAGGTCGCTCAAGAAGATGGTACTGATGGTGCACCAGCAGCAGCAGCCGCAGAGTGGAGGCAGCGACAAGACGCGTCGCGTGGGGATGCGCAGAAGCACGAGCGAGAAACTCAGTGCGAACCAACCGAACGCGCCGTTGAAAGCGGTGCTTGGGCGAGACCCGAGAGACGACGACCCAATTCACTTTCGAAACAATGTGAGTGGAGCTACTCTTTGAGAATAGAAAATCTAATCAATGCAGAAGCGTAGAATTGACTGGTTGTTGTTTTGCCAATGCAGATCCCAATAGCGGCTGAAGCGGACACCTAGGTATGAGGGAACAAGCGCATGCTTGATTGTTTCTTATATGTCTACACCAACGGCTAGCTCGTCACTAAATCATACCTTGTGCTCTTTATTCAACAGGGATTGCTGTCCAAGCTTTCGACGAAAGAGATGCAACTCGAGGTGCTGCGTGAGCGGTGCGCCGGATGGGAACAGCAGGTCTGGTTGTGGTGCTACCGTGAGAGATTTCGACCAGGAAACGCATTCTGACTTCTGATGTTGATTATCTATAGGTGATGGACTTGAAGTTCGAGCTGCAGTCCGTGAAGGACGCAGCAAAGGAGAAGGCCGAGCAAGAGAAGCTGTCTCACGAGACGCTGGCGCCCCAGGAGCAAGAGGAGTCGTTTTGTGAGGACCCGCCCGCGGCGAAGAGCGACAGTGGAGGAGGGTTCTTCTCACCTGTTGCGAGCCCAAAGGCCCCCAACACTGACGTCGTGTTCTATAAGGTACGCAGCTCACTGAGCTGTTGAAATGGTCGACTGCTAGCATTCAAGTGCCAGCTAAAGTTGTTTATCTCTGCCTTAATTGGGCAGGACTTGGCGCTGGCGCGAGGAAAATACTGGCTCCGCGCAGAGGAGACCATCAAGGCGCTGAAGGAAAAACTCGCTGTTGAATGCGAAGCAAATGCCTCGATTCGAAGAGAGCTGGCACTTTTGGAGGTATGTGCACACCCATTTTGCAAGCGCTCAAACCACACAACTTGATACAACTTTGCTGACCCTTTGCTGTGGGAAATCCCATTTTATGTGCCTAGAAAACCAAACTCAAGTTGAATGATTTCGCTGTTCGATTGAAAATGGCGCAAGATCAGCTTCTCAAAAAGGAAAAGGAGCTCGCTGCCACGACGAAAGAGCTGCACCAGTTTGCGGCAAAAGCACCAAGAAGAGAGCATTCAGAGCAAAGTGCGCGAACCGGTGGTGGCACTCTGTTGGATATCGTATTGCACCTCTCGTGCTGATATGTGTTATGTTTTGCTCATGTGCAGATCGATCGGAGAAGGAGCTGTCGAATCATGCAAGAGCTGCGAGGGGAGCTCAACATTCAACTGTGAGTCGGCATTCTTCCTGTTGATGTTGTATTCCTTCAAAGCGATCCATCTAACGCAGCTTTGTATCTATATTCGCTCGTAGGATGCAACTGGAGAAGCTCTACAACCTGCCGAAGCCTCCAAGTCCGCGACCAGCGCTGCAGCGCTCTTCTGGCAGTGGCAGCGGCCGAGGAGGCAAGCAGAGCAAGAACTTCATCAAGTTCCAAGCAGCCGCGTGACAACGTGGCTATCCTGGTAGAGGGTATGCGCACTCGCATGTGCACATAGTATTTATAACAAGCAAGCACTGCATAATAAATAGCCATCACCAGATTGCCAGAGCTCTCTCATCGATATTCCCTCGTCACGTTGAAGTTGTGTCTGAAGAGGTAACGTACTGTTGGAGACACAATAATAAGATCATGTGTTGAAGCTTCCTGCCGTGTCGCATACTGTACGTGGTTCTGAAACGCAGTCTCTTGCGAGTGCGACCCTGCACTCACTTGTGCAAGCTTCAGAGAAGCAGAAGAACGACGGAAGCGGAGAGGCGCGCGCGTGAATGGCTCGTCGCAACGACGTCAGTTAGTTGACACTCCGCACGCACGCAGACACACACCCGCTGTAGCAGCAGAAGAAGACGGCAAGGCGATGGAGGACGACGTGCGCAACATGCTGCTCGACGTGGAGACCGCGCAGCAGCAGACGCTCGGCGCGGCCGCCAACGAGCCGGACCTGATCGCGGACCTGAAAGACCCCGTGCTTTTCCTGCTTGACCTGCTCTGTCAGGTGGACGTGCAGCCGAGCGCGCAGATAGAGGTGCTCGAAGTGCTGCGACGCGTGTTCCTGCCGTGTTTGGCGTTCTGCTACGACCCGCGCGTGTTCCTGGATGCGCCGAAGAAGAAGGACGAGAAACAATGTGACGTTGCTGCGGATGACGCAACAGTGCCGCCGCCGTCGACGCGTGGAAAGAAAGGAAATGTGGTGCTGAAGGCTTTTCTCGATGCGTTGCACGTACTTACGAGCAAGTCCGAGGTCCGAATTGAAGTCGTACAGGGTGTCGTCGCCTTGATCAAGGAGATGTGCGTGCAGTCTGTGACTTCAATCGATGTCGTGATGCTCTTCGACTTCCTGCGCGTCGGGAAACCTCCTGCGCGTCAGCTGCTTTTGGAGATGCAGACCAAGTTGATGGAGATGGAGACGACTCCGCGTGCGATTTTCACCATGAAAGGTCCCCACGGCGGGATCATCGCGCCGTCCTCGCAAATGCTGTTCTCGAAGAAAGGTTACACATTCAGCTGCGGGGTGCTTCTCGATGTGAACTCGACAGTGGTATCATTGTACAGCTTCCGTGGCAACAGCGGGCAAGGTATCTCTGCGATGCTGGACGGCAGTACGCTCGTCGTGAAGACGCACGTGCAGCAAGGGAACTTCAGCCAAGTCGTGATCCCGTTCGCGAATGGTCGCCGCCAAATGGAGTCTGCGTGGACCCATCTCTGCATCGTCCACGCGAAGAAGATGGTGTTCAAAGACAAGCTGTCGGTGTACGTGAACGGGAAGCTGGTGCAAACGGGGAGTTTGGTGTATCCAGATCCACTGTGCATGGTTGGCGGTCACAACTGCATTGGGATCATGCCAACACTGCCAGGGTTGCAAGGAAAAGTTTGGAGCCCGACTTTATTTGGAAGCGTATTGACCGAAAGTGAAATCGACAAGCTCCATTGGCTGACGCACTGGAAGAACGATCTGAGCTCGGCTGCCGCTGAGAACACTGGACTCACAGACAAGTCCAAGTTCAGCTTCAGCTATGACGCAAGAAGCTGTGATACAGATAATCGCATTTGCTACGACGTCAGCGGCAACGATTGCCACGGCTGGATCGAGCCAGGAACGAACGCGTTTGTGACCCAGAGCTTTGTCCAAGCGCTCGACAGCGTTGGTGGATGCGCCTGTTTTTTGCTGTTGCTGCTCGACCAGATCCCTGAAATGGCCGACTTTCATCCAAAGCACGAGTTCTCGATGGAAGAGATCTCAGAAGTGTTTGGATTTGTCGCGGCGGGTTTGAAGAGCAGCATCGCTTGCCGCTCTCACTTCATCCGTCTAGACGGCGTGAAGGTGCTGGCGTTCGTGCTGCAGTCGATATCGCCAAGTTATCTCTCCGTGGAGCTACTCGATGGTGTGACCAAGATTCTGGAAGCTCTGGTTGAGTTTGTGCCACAGCATGTTGCTGCTGAGTACATCAATCTTCTCCTCTTTCTCAACACGAGCTGGTACCTATCTCCTTTCAATACGCAAGGCAAGCTTCTCGCAGAGGTGCTGCCGCGATACCTGCAAATTATCCAGGAACGAGGTATGAGCGGTGGAAAGCAACAAGGAAACTCCCACAGCAGCTCGGGCAGTCATCCATCATCAAGCCGAGGGATCGATACAACAACTGATTCGGAGCCAAAGCAAGAAGCCAATGTACGATTCTTCTGCAACTTGCTTGTGCAAGTATACTCACCCCGTTCGAGAGAGGAGACGAGAGTTGAGCCAATGAACGACATCCAGCTGGAGTTTCTACGAAAGCTTATCATTCACAACCTGATCGATCGGCTGCTCTTCCCGGCGGTACCAGACGCTTCTATCGACCAGTGGAGGCAACTGGTGGTGTATGTTCAGCAGAGATCCTTTGCCATGGGATCTAGCGAAAGTGAAGGAGAAGGCGCCAAAGACAGCGTGGAGCTCAAAGAAATTGTCCGATACTTGACGCAGATACTAACTTCGGATACCCAAGCCACCTCGTCCCAGATGACTTCCGCTCGCCAAATGATGACGTCGAAGATTTCCAAGCTGTCGGAGGGGACGTTGAGGTTGTGGTGGAAACCGATGATGTCTGCGAATGAGAACGTCCGGATTGAGGCACTGAAGCTCTTCGAAGCGTACACACTCGACAAAATTGTGCTGAGAAAGAGGGATATGCTGATGTTGTATTCGTCGGTGCAAGCCCATCCGATAACGCTGCCAACCGCGGAAGTGCTGCTTGATATCGTGCTTGGCAAGAAGCGGCTCGGGTATTTTGGAAATACCACCGGTGCTCCTGGTTTCCCCATATCAGCTGAAGGTGGATCGAGATCTGTGAACATCGCGCGACAAGATTTTGTTCCACTCATCCTTCTTGGTCTCCTCCAGCATGCAGAATTTGATGTTCAAGCGTACATTCTCCTTGAGATCAAAAGTCAGCTGTCATCGCCGATGTCAGGCGAAAGTTTGAAAGAAGCGATACGATCGTGGCCACCTTGGTTGTGTCGACTGCGAGCTGTGTCTGCTAGAGCTGCAGATGGTATCGCTTCCAGCGAGCTGGAGCGCCGGGCTGCTGAAAGTGAAATCGAGCCTTGGTTGCAAGAAAAGCTGATCGTGCTGAATGACGAGAACTCTCCGGTCAGTTCAAGGTTGGAGGCGATTCAAGAAATCTCTCAAGCTGGAGACGCGCGTGGTTGTCTGTGTGTGCTGAGGATTTTCCAGAATACAGAGCAGCCTGCGTCGATTGCAAAAGCGATGACGGCATTGATCAGACAGCAGTTGCCAGAGTGGTGCCATGTCCTGGCGCACAAAACGGCGAACCAAATGATCGTGGATATCGTGGCTTACAGCGTTCTGTATGTTCGAAGCGGCTGGATGCACTTTCTGGAATTTTACTTCTACCACTTCCGACACCCGTCAGATTTGGTTGCACTCAGCTCTTCGATTTGTGAGAAGATCCTTGCGAAAGTTTGGCAGAAGGATATTTCCAGCTTTGTCGAGGTTGACATTTTGTGGGAGAACATTTGTCAAGCTGCAGCGATCCTGGCGCAATGTCAAATCGTCGCGCGGCTACCAAGCTTCGAGAAGGATGCGGCGCTATCTCCTCGCCAGGAACGAGATCTGATGCACAAAGCGTTCGAGTTGTGGCTGGTCGTGCTTCCTCACTTGCATCAAGTCAACTGGAGCGATATGAAAGATCATCTGACACTGCACGCAAACTACGGAGAGGATGTGACAGCTGGAGAGAAAGAAATATTTTGCAACCTCGTGGCGACATGTGCTCGCTCGCGGGTCCTTGCTCTTCATAGCGGGATTGAGTATATCAGGCTGTCCCAGCAAGTGAAGGAGTGCAACACCAGTCAAGTCAGTGGGCTTCGAAAGCTCTTGGAATGTCTTCGCGTGATTCGTCCGTCTCATGCGTCGGAACAACGTGGTGACGGAGCCCACGCTGCTGTCAAGACCGTCACTCGCCCATCTCGATCCAACAGTGCGTCGTTTCAATTGACGCCAACCGCTGCAAGCAGCAAAGCAGCCATGGGACCAATTCTTGCTGATTCTACAATGTTCTTCGGCTCTGCTGAAAGTGACTCCTCAGCGGATCATCAAGAGCAGAAGGAACTGATCCACCTGTATGTGTTGGAAGCCTGCTTCGCGCTACTACGAGACGAGTTGGCGACATCAAACTCGTTCTCAACCTCGTATTCGATCGTGGACATCATGGTTGCGACTGCAAACAGCGCGCTCCTTCTTCAAGATGACTCAGCAGTGCCCGAGCTATCAAAGACCCTCCAGATCATCTCATCGACAGACCTCACTTTCTTTCACGAGTCATCCCAGCTTGAAGATTTTTTCACGCTGTGGCAGCTGCATCGTGAGATCCACGAGACATGCTGCGATCTTGATTCGTTCCAACAACGGGTGAATGCACTCCACGCTCCATTCCTTCGTCGCTGGCGCAACCATGTGAACCAGAACACAACAGACTTCAATCCGTACCTCACTCAGAAACACGCTTCGGCGCAAGCGGAAATACTGAGTCAAGAGATCCAAAGCTGCGAGAAATTGTGGGAGCAGATCGCTGGTGACAATGCAGCTGCGTTGCAGGGAACCGAAAATGACGACCAAGACGAGTCGTGCCTCTCTCCGCTGAAAGATGACGTGGAGAAGTTTGCCAGCAGCGTGCACAAGTTGATATGCCACACCAGCAACGAGCTCCTGTCTCTACCAGATGAGTCGACTGCCGTTGCTGCTGCGCTTGATCCGACGTCAATCATCGAAAGAAAGCGAGTGAACGATGGATTCTTGTACAAAGTTGACTCAAAAGAGAATAGCCTCCGCATGCATCTCCGGCTGAAGAAGGTTCGAGAAAACTATCGCCTCCGCAATCTCAGTTGCGAATATGCCGGTTCGTCTTTCCAGGACACCGAGAGCCGAGGCAGTGGGAAGTTTGCCAGACGATTGTTTCGTGGTTCCGCGCCAAATGCGAGCGAAATGGAGCAAAGCTGGCGAAGCGATGCGGGGTCGGACTACAGCGATTTCCTCGCTGATGCACACATGAGAGCTGCAATAATTCGCTCGTGCTCCAACGTGGACATGAGAAACTCGGAGTATGAGGTTCATTCAGATGAAGACGAGGTTGGCGATGACGATGTTCAGTTTTACGACCCACACGATGACGACGAGAACGTGAGTGGAGAAATGGCCGAGGTTCTTCAGTTTTATTCGTCTAACGATGGCGCAGAAGACGATACGGGAGCGAACGGGCTCGACTCGAGTGCCGAAGCAAACTCTTCGCAGCCCCAGAGCTCAAACGCAACCTGTGAGCCGGCGCCAATTCGTCCGCTTCCTCTGAGCTCCCCGTCACCACCTGCGTCGTCTAATGTGAGCTTCGCACCGTCGTCGACATCGTCGCTGAGTGCATTCTCCATTGGGGCGTCAGTATTGAGCGTTGTAGGAGGCGTTGCAGGGATGGTTCAGAAGGCGGCAAAGGAAGCGAAAGATGCTGTCGAGTTTGGCGTGGACTCTTTGTACACTGCGAAAGACGCCTTGACCGACGAGGCACAGTCGCTCATGGACGAAGTGTCGACGTACATGGAAGGCAATGACTTCGATGGAGCCCACATACCTGGCTCAGCTGCATCGGGAAGTCCCCACACGAAGTCGTCGCCTTTGGCTGCGAAAGCAAGCCACGATAAAAACGGTGGCAGCCCTGTGCTTTTCCCGCCATCTCCAGTCGTCGACATCCAATTGAAGTCAAAGGGGAAGGACTCATCACAGAGGGAGAGGCCAAAAGGACTAGCCAGGTCGGGCTCTTCTTCGTCAAAGCAGGATGTGGTTGCAAGCGCGAAGTTGGTGCGCCACATGCACATTGTTGACGGAGTACTGGTGCTGTCAGATTCATCGCTGCTCTTTATCCCCGAGCGTGTGATTGACGAGCATGACAACGTTCTTGTGGAGAAGAAGAAAGGAGTTGCGATGGAGAAGACTTGGAGCTTTCTGTTCAAACGACGGCGTTGGAAGCTGGACGACATCGCCAGCTTGAACAGGAGGCGATACCTGCTCAAGTTCACTGCGCTCGAGATATTTGTGCACTCGACTCGGCGAAACTACTTCTTCAACTTGAGTCAAGAAGACTTGGGCTGGTTTCACGAAGCGCTCATGTTTCGACGTCCGCTGCTGCTGAAACGAGATCCGGCGATGCGACGACTGCGCCACCCGAGCAGTATCTTCCGTAACTCGAACATGAGCACGCGGTGGGTGAATCACGAGATATCCACGTTCGAATACCTCATGTGGCTCAACACCATCGCAGGGAGAACGTACAACGACTTGACGCAGTATCCGATTTTCCCTTGGGTGGTTGCAGACTACGAGTCTCCTGTGCTGGATTTGTCTCGGCAGTCGACGTTCCGCGATTTGGCAAAGCCCATTGGTGCACTGGACCCGGCGAGATTGAAGTTTTACCTGGACCGGTACAACGCGTTTGAAGACTCGGACATTCCGAAGTTCATGTGAGTACTCTGGGCTCACGCTTTGGCCGTCTAGTCTCCATTCTGGTATGAATTGATACTAATCGTGTGTGTGTGTGTGATGAATAGGTACGGGACACATTACTCGAATATTGGTGCTGTGCTGTACTATCTCATTCGACTGGAGCCCTACACGTCGTACGCGCTGAGCGTTCAAGGAGGAAAGTTTGATCACGCTGACCGCTTGTTCCATAGCGTTGCGGAGACTTGGCGGAACTGCCTGACTGACTTCACGGATGTGAAGGAATTGACGCCAGAGTGGTTCTACTTGCCCGACTTCCTCGTCAACTGCAATGGTTTGGACCTCGGGACGAAGCAGAACGGGGTTGATCTTGGCAATGTGATTTTGCCACCGTGGGCTCGATCTCCGGAGGACTTTGTGCTGAAGAACCTTGTGGTAAGTGCGCTGCTATTAGAGTGTCAACTTGTGATCGCTCGTATTCAAACTAACTTTTTGCATGAACTTGTTCAGGCTCTGGAGAGTGAGTACGTGTCGGCGAACATTCACCACTGGATCGACTTGATATTCGGGTCCAACCAGCGCGGACCTGCAGCTGTTGCAACAAACAACGTGTTCTTTTACTTGACCTACGAAGGGTTGGTCGACGTCGACTCGATCACTGACCCAGTCACCAAGTCCTCCATGCGCGCGCAGATCGCTCACTTTGGTCAGACTCCAAGTCAAGTGCTCCGAGATCCTCACCCGGCGCGCAATTTCCTTGCAATGCCCCGTTTCGGTGGCTTGTTCACTGAAGGAGACGGATCGAACATGATCACAAAGCTGGACTGTGAGCATGGCGAGGATGTGCCGACTACCAATCCACCAGTGCCCGACTTTATCCCAACCCTGGTCAGTCTACCCCACGAGCATCCGATCGTGTTTGTCCAAATGGTCCACGGCACATCTATGCTGCTCTGCGTTGACAGCAGCGGGATGCTGTCGTCCCAGCGGTTTGGTGGGAAATTGGCGAAAGTTCACCATTCTCCGTTTTTGAACGATCTGTCTGCATCAGCGACGAAAGCGTCCGGGGTCTTCAAGTCGTCCGGGTCTTCTTCATCAGGCGCTGGCGCTGGAGGAATGACTGTTGGGTCGCCACCGACTTCGTCAAGCTTCCTGGAACCTCTGGTAGCAGAGTACATTGAGATTCAAGATCGCAAATGCCGAAAACTCACTAGCGAGAAGCAGCTGCTCCCCCAATCTGGTCAGGGCTTGACAAACACGGTGACGTTTCTCAACGGCGGCTCTGTTTTCTGCACGGTCGGTCATCACGACTTCTCTGCGCGGTTCTACTCGGCGAGTGATGGCACGCTGCTCTACCGCTTGCTGCAGCACAACTCGGTCGTGACGTGCCTCGCGACGAACAAGGTCGGCAGCATCCTCGGACTTGGAAGTGCCGATGGGACGATCTCAGTGTGGAAAGTGGTGAACATCAACTCGACGCTTCTGGACTCGATCAAGATTTTCCGCGGATCGAAGAGCAACAAGCCCGTCCACGCGAACGACTACGCCGCAGACCAGGTGCTTTTGGGGCACAACGCAACGATCAAGTGCGTGGCGATCTCGGAAGAGCTGGGGGTTTGCATCAGCGGGTCAGCGTCGAACGAGTGCTTGGGGCACAACCTGGACGACGGCTCGATCCTTCGCCAGTTCGAAGTCCCCGGCCAGCTCTCCCCTGGAGTGATCTCGGTGGTGCTGTCGCCGGTGGGTCACGTGCTCGTGCAGTCGATGGGGACTGGTGCTCCGATCCTGTACTCGTTCCACTTCAATGGCACACTCATGGCAAAAGTGGCGTTGGGAGATCGGCCGATGCTCTTTGTCGACGTGTGCGCGCGATACTCGAAAGTGGTGGTGAGCAACAGCGAGCGGGCGATGGTGTTTTCGGCGCATACGCTGGAGGACAAGGAGGTGCTGCTGGAGAGAGAGAAAGTCGGCGAGATCGTCTCGCAAGCGCTGTCGCCCGACGAGACGCATCTTGTGTTCGGTGTCGCCAGCGGCAAGCTCGTGTCCATTCCGTTGCTGCCATAGTGGAGCGTAACCAACTGCTTGCTTTGACTATACGGCACGCCGCGATTGCACTTTCAACAACAAAAAAACACTCCGCTCTCGCATTCGCGCGACAGCCCACGTGTTCTATATTATATAAACTCCTTCCTGAAAAGAACAACCTTGAATCTATCCGTCATCGTCAATCCCCATCTTTACTTTAGCTCTACACGACAAATCCCACCACTAACTACTTACTCCTCCATCTCGACGTCCTCCATCTCGCCGCCGGTCTCTTCGCTGTCGTTGTCGCCGTCGCTCTCTTCCTCGTCCTCCTCTGGGCGGTTCGCGATCGCTTCCTTGATCGACACGATGGACTCCTCGACGCTCTCGAGCTGCTCCTGCAGCTGGAACTCCTCGCCGAACTCCTTCTTGAGCTTCTTGAGCATCTTGGCGCAGCGCTCGAAGAACTCGAGCGCGTTCGCGAGGTCGTCCATCGCACGGTAGCACGTGCCCACGAGGAACCAGAGCTCGGCGTTCTCGTCGTCCTCCTGCATCACGCCCTCGAGCACGTCGCACGCCTCCTCGTACTTCTCCACTTCGATCAGCAGCTTGCCCGTGAACACGCGGAACTCGAGCGGCGGCAGACTGTTCTCGTCGCAGTTCTCGTTCAGGCGGCGGTACGTCTCCTCTAGTAACGGGATCGCTTCGTCCTTGCGCTGCTGCGTCAAGCGCAGGTTCGCGAACGCCTGCGTCGGCTCCGGGAGCCCCACGTCATACTTCATGGCTTCCGTGAAGTACGTCTCGCAGCGCTCCTCCGCATTGTCTTCGTCACACAAGTCCGTCATGTAGAGCTCGCCAAGGCCGCAGTACGCATCGCAGAGCTGCTTCTTGACGATGAGCGCGTCATTCGACTGCTGATCGATCTGCTGGAGCTCCTGGAGCAGGTACTGGATGCCCTGGAGCGAGTACTTCTCGGCCTCTTCACCCGCCACCAGCTGCGCGACGTAGAACCACTTGCCCGGGTTCTGCGCAGGCGCGACCGCGATACTCTTCTGGAACGCCTCGAGCGCGCGCTCCGGGTTGTTGAGCTCCGTCGAGAGCTCGCCGACCATGTCGAGCAGCGCCGTGTTGTGCGGCTCCTTCACCAGCGCGCGCTCGTAGAACTGCACGGCGAGCTCCGGCTGGCATTGGTCCACGAGCGTCTCGGCCTTGGCGACCAGCTCGGCGACCGAGTAGTTCTTGGCTTTGCCCGAGCTCTTGACCATCTTCTCTTCCTGCTTCCTGCGTCCTGCTGATGCTGTCGGATCGATCGATGGCTTCACGAGCAAGAGCCAATTGCGTCTTCGGCAATCAAATGCGCCTCAAAATGCCCACGCGACCACCAGTCACAGCGTGTGCCGCTGGAGGCGGTACATTGTCGGAAAGGAAAACGGGTATACACTGTACTTTACTTTACTGTGCGAACCTTTGACAAAACAATAGGAAGTGCGCACTTAGGAGCTTATCAAAGTCAGCGATTTTCACACTGCGTGGAATGCTTCACCCGCGAATGTGAAGTGGCGAATGGAGCGTGCAAACTCTCCATTCATTCGCCACTTCAGAGTGAGCCGCCAACCGCTTCCGTCTCCTGCTCAGGTTCCAGCTCCACCGCTAATTAACGCGATCGAGGGCAAGCACTTACTGCAGTGGCGACAACGCTTGAATTTGCAACCTCTCAGTACCGGTATTAGAATCGGGAAAACCTGGCATGGTCTGGCCAATCATTTGTATCGACTTGAACCCAATCGTCTGATTCGAGAGGTATCGCACCCTGGCAGTAATAATAACATTCGAGACAAGGAGACAACTCCAGTGCTGGCACGAGTTCCTATTGCTCGCTTTCGTAGATGACCAGCGGCACGCGCTTTGGAGTCACTTGAGCACTCAGTAGCATGTTCGAGTGGGTTGTTGTGCGCTTGGGTGACTCCCGGGCATTCACAATGTTGCGGCTGGAAGTGCTCCACTCCGACCACTGGTCTTCGAGGATGCTAGGGGACGCCGACACTTTCCGACGAGTTGACGCTAGGATGGACGAGAGCAGACCCGGTTCTCCTTTCTGGAGCAGGCGCTTCCGAACCACTGCGCACAGAACGACAGCGAGGACGACGACAATTGCAGCCAAGATGATCGCAGTCGTGAGTGGGGATGTGGAGCCTCTCTTGTGAAGATGACATCGCAGAGGCCGTTGCACTCGGAGCTGGGTGTGTGTCAGTGTCTCCGGAGTGCGGACTCGACACATTGGACGCCTGTGGAGCAGGGATGATCAGGAACACGTCTGTCTCTGAGCTGTACACGATCTGCGCATTCGATCCGTTCGCGAAGAGATGTTCCAGTTTGGAACGCGGTCGAGTGGGATCCGCGCTTTCACTTGCGCTGCTGCTGTGCTGCTCGCATCAGCGTCCAGGAACGAAAGCTCTGTGGTAGACGTCGGTGATGGCGCTGGGGCGACAGTCATCGGGATGATCGGAGTTTCTAGCAATACGAGGTCGAGTATTAGAGGTTAGAGAGAGCATTAGCAAGTGTACGAAACCATGAACTCCCAGAGCGCGAAGCAGCAACCTGTTGACTGCTTACTCGATGGCCGAGCTGGCGTCGTCTCCATCTCTCAATCAGCCGTTCTCTGATGGTAGCCACGCGCGCACACACACAAGCTCCCCGCCAGCGCGCTTCACGCGGCTAATCAGAGAATGCGCTGGTGTGGTGGGTGGGAAATGCCACCAAAGCACAAGTGGCTGCAAACGAATGAGAGAGAGAGAGAGAGAGAGATCTGTCGCCACCTCAGGGCAACTTGTGCGACCATCACTCTTTACCCCTTGTGCTCAGAAGGTACAGTGTGCGCGAGTGTGTGTGACATTCATTTGGCCATGTGTCCACAATAGTTGTACGAAAGTGCTCAATTTATTTTGGACAGTTGTCCAAAATCATTGTGTGATGTATTCTGTCGTAAATGCTGAAAGCCAAGTTTTCCGACATTGACGACACCACGCGTTTGAAATTTAAAAAGCAAGTCAAGGCAAGGCGGGTACTTTTGCACAAAGCAAGAGAACTCCGAGACAGCGCAGGTCACCAAAGAAGAAGAAGAAGCGCCACCTTCATCACCAGAAGGAGAGAGAGTCGCAGCGCCGCTTACTCCCTGTACATACCCCACCCCACCACCCCACACTGCACAGGCGTACCCACCAGCAGACTCAGCCATGCGCCGCACGACGCTCGGCCCCATCTCGTCCTCGCAGCTCAACGTGCGCTCCACGGTGCTCTCGGCCGACCCGACGACGCGGATCTCGCTCGGCGCCACGAACAAGTCGTTCGCGCGCCAGTCCATCGGCCCTCTCGCGTCTTCCGCCGCGGCAGCCGCGTCGCGCCGAGTGTCCACCGCTGCCCATGGAGCCCCGCGGCCACCTCCCTCCGGGCCACGGAACTCGACGTCCCGCCAGTCGGTCGGAACGATGGCTACTGCTGCAGGACGACGCAGCAGTGTGTATGGCGGACGCATGTCCATGTCCGCACGCGGCGGCCGCCTCGACCCCCGCCCGCTTGTAGACAAGACGTACATGAACGGCTGCATCCACGCGCTGATCGAGTTCCTGAGCGACCGCCAGTACGACCACGTGCTCTCACCCAAGATCCTGAAAGGACCGTCGAAGAAGGACTTTTACAACATCATCCAGTTCCTCTTCCGCCAAGTGGACCCGACGTTCGAGTTTGGCGTCAAGTTCGAGGAAGACGTCGCGGCGCAGCTCAAGAACCTGCGCTACCCGTTCGCGATCAGCAAGACTGCGCTTGTTGCAGTGGGCAGTCCGCACACGTGGCCAGCGCTTCTGGGATCCATCGCGTGGGTCATCGAACTGTTGAGTGTACGTTCGCTTTACTATTTGTTCTTCTTTCGCTGTGATCATGATGAGGTTGATTTCTTATTGGTGTCGGTATCATGTGCTTTTCTAGTACGACGAGGTAGTTCGCGAGACCAACGTCGACGAGTTCGATGGAGAGAATGGGGACAAGGCGTTTTTCGAGTACCTCGGAACTGCGTATCGCGTGTTCCTGGCTGGCGATGATGACCAGTACAACATGCTCGAGCAGCAGGAAGCCAACAAGCACGGTGCGTTATTACAGCCATGCATCACCACTCTCTCAATACTCTCCCGTGAGCATTCGTTCTAATGGAAACACTGTGAACTGCTTGCCACGTAGACACCCGAACCCATGCTATTCGCGAGGACTGCGCTGAAAAGGAAACAAAGATCGAGGAGCTGAAAAAGCGCATCGAGCAAGCCAAAAAAGCCAAGGTGCGTGAATCAGTAGTAACTTGGTGATCTATCTATGCTTGTGGCGTGGTGGTGCATTTACTAAACGCGTCACTTCCTGTTCTGTAGTCGTCTTTGCCAGTTTTGAACTCCAAGAAAGCCGATTGCTTGAGTGATCTGGAGAAATTCAACAAGCTTGTCGCGCAGCTGGGTGCCCACCAGTCCAGTTTGATTCAGAAAATCCAGGAGCGAGACCAGGAGCGTCTGAACAAAGGTGCGTTTGTTTTTATACCCCCTGGACTTGGGTGAGTTTGCTCTGCCAAGTTGGATCTAAACGTGTGATTACTTTTCAAACTCCAACAGAAAAAGAGCTTCAAGCTCGCCAGCACGAAATCCAAAACCTGAAGATTCGTATTGAGAACCAGGAGGTGTCAGCGGAAGACGTCGAGCAGATGGCGAAAGAGCGCGTGCGTCTGAACGAGCAGCTCCATCTCACTGCGCAACGCCAGAAAGAAATCCAATCCAGTATTTGGAGACAAGAGACCACGATCGCCGAGCAAATGGATGCGGTAAGTCCAATTAGCTACTCTGTCATTATATGTTTTGCTCTCGACTGACGTTTTTGTATTTCGGTTTGATCTCGTGTTCAGATTGAAAGCCTTGTAAAGCAATACTCGGTTAAGGCAACGAGTATGAAGCTGCTGCCCTCGATGGCAAAGAACGCCTACGGCGTTGACTACGAGATTGTGCTCGATGCTCACACGGGAGGAGTCGTCGCTGCGAAACAACTGAGCCTTCATATCAAGCAGCACATTCGACCAGCTTTGCTCAACTTCAGGAAGAATCGCTCAGACCGCACAAGTGTCGCGCTTGACGAGGTATTGCAGCTGCGAGCAGATGTCGAGCACAGTCGGGCTATCTTCAACGTTGAGCACGAGAAGGAGCAGGGGCTTGAATCGAGAGCGAAGAAGATTGACGACACTGTTCGTCGAGAGCGCGAAGCACGGGAAGCCACCATTAACCAGAAGATTGCGACGACCGAGGATGTGGAGCTGAAGATTGAGGGGATTCTGAATGAGAAGGATGTGAATACTCAGGAGATGCAGTCCCGTCAGCAACTGGAGTCCCTGAAGAAATCGTACGTGCTCACCGATATTACCTGTTGATGGACATACTTTGCACAATGATCTGATGTGCTCACGCTCGCTATTGCTTTGTTTCCTCCTCAGGTTTGCGTCCATGATGGAGAACTACCACAACCTTGTCGAGAAGAACCGCCACGAGGTCGCGAACGCGCTCATCTCCTGTACAGACCACAAAGAGATGATCGAGCAGGCCATCGCGTCGCACGAGAAGGAAGTTGAAGCTTTCTGGTCGTGAACAGCGCAACATTTTGAGGAGCAGTGAATTATAAGAAGACCTATCACAGTTTGTTCGTAGGACACAATGGTGAGATGAATGTGACAATCGATCGATGATAATGCACCAGTTTTGTATGAGTACCTTGCGATTGTAATTGGACGAAGGACTAAGGACTCGGCTGAACTTGCCAAGCTATCAGTGGAATTAGGACCTTTGATAACCTGAAGACGGACGAAAGACACGAGGAAGATCAAGAAAAAGAGCACAGCAGCTTTGATTTCGCACGTTACAAGCCAACCCAAGAGCAATTATCTATCGAGTGCTTTGTTAGTTCGCCTCCAGGGAGTTCGTGCGCAACACGAACTGGTCGAACTTCTCCTGCAGCTTCTGGCGCTGCGCGAGGCGCTTCCGCACGAGCACCGTGCGGTTCTGCTTCCAGAACTCGATCTCGTCCTCCGGGATGCCGTAGTTCTCCTCGTCGTCCGAGTCGCCGTCCAGCTCCGGCAGCGACGACGCGAACTGGTTCGACGCGTCCCAGCCCATGGACGAGAGCAGCTGCATCTCCATGTCTTCGTCCAGTGACAGCGTCTTGAGCGTGCACACGTCGTCGCAGGATGAGTTGCAGCGGTGCGGCTGGTTCTGGTCGCTGCTGTCCTCGTTCGTCGAGTCGCTGTCGTCGTTCTCGTTGTTGTTCTCGTCATCGCCCTGGCTGCTGCTGTTCGAGTTCGAGCCGCTCGAGCGACTTTGCACCTTCTGCTGCTTTCCGGATTTCGTCTGCCGCGCACCACCGCTCGCATTGGCCTTGCTGTTGTTGCCCCCCGAGTTCTTGCCGTTCTTGCCGTCGGGCTTGTCCGCGACGCCGCCAGAGCCCTGCTTCTGCTTGGTGGCGCTCTTGCGTTTCTTCTTCTTCTCCTTCTTCTTCTCCTTCTTCTTCGCCAGTCGCCGCGACTCGTCGTCCTCCTCCGCTAGCAGCTGCTCCATCATCTCCATGCCGTGCAGCGCCTCCACCGCCACGTCAAAGTTGCGGCGCAGCGTGAACACCGAGCAGTGCACGAGCAGCTCCTCCGAGCGCTTCTCCGTGCGGATCTGCGTCCACAGGTTCTGCATCTTCTCCCAGATGACCATCCCGAGGCAGATCAGCACTTCGTCCTGCGCCTCGGCGATCGTGCGCGCGTGGCGATCCCCCCAGTCGCCCACGATCTCCTGGTCGGCGCGGGACATGAGCTGCGACATAAAGTCAATGTGGCATGGCACCACGATGTGGCTCGTCGTGCGCGAGTACGTGAGCTCGTCGAACAGGTACGACGTGTAGTGCAGCTCGTCGCCGTAGTCGCTGTGCTCGTGGTGCTTGTCGGCGCAGTCAAAGCCCGCGCAGTCCTCGCAGTCGTCCTCGCTGCAGCTCGAGCCGATCAGCAGGTCGTACGCCTCTAACACCTTCTCCTTACAGCGACAGCAGAACCGATGTCGGCGCAGGTAGTTCTCCAGGTCCGTGAGGAACTGGTCCGAGTCGATATGCGAGAGGTGGCGCTGGTGCTCGTCCGAGAGCTTGGCCCAGAGCGCCTCGAACGCCGCGGGGCGGGGACGGCCGCGCGCGCGTTGCGCATGGAGCGCGCAGCGCGCTCGCGCTCCACTGCTGCTGCTCCCCGAAGACTTGCTGGCGCGGTTGATCTTCGCGAGCGACGAGCTCCCGCACCGCTCTTGGTGCAGGAAGAGCGCGAGCGACAGGTCCGAGTTGTTCGTGTGGTGGTCGTTCAGCTGGAAGCTCGTGTCTTTGTTGAAAGTCAGCCCCGAGCTCGCGACGAGCGCGGGCGGTCGACACGAGCCGTTCATGAGCTTCTGCGCGAGCATCTCCGTGCTGTTCCGACACCCTGTGCACGGTATTAACTCGTTCGTGGTCTGCAGAAACTGGTACAGGTAGCCGCGCAGCGACGCCGTGCGCTCGTGGTCTGTCAACAGCAACCAGCGCTGTTGTAGAGGTACATTCACATACGCAGTAAGTTTATATCCTTAGCTGCTCGTCCATCACATCTATCACTTCAATTCCGCGACGACACCACCAGTGTTCAATCTGCCACATATTCGCGTGCGTACCTTTCGGAATTCGCGGGATTCGGCGGGGGTCGGCTGGCACTGGCACACGTGCAGCGCGTCGTCGCTGAGGTCGCGCGAGCCGCTGCTGGTGCTGCTGCTGCTCTGGTGCGCGAGCTTCTTGCGCACGGCGGTCTGCGCCGAGGACGAGGCCATCGCGAGTGCCCAATCCGGCAGCTCCGCCAGGTCGTCGCTGTCCATACTAAACGTGGTAGTCGTGGTGGTCGTGGACGTCGTGGCGGTGGTCGTGGTGGCGGCGTTAACGGTCGCAGGGACGGCGTCCTCGTGGTGGGGCTCGGCCATAGCCATGGCGCTGACTGTCTGGCTGGCTGGCTGACTGACTGAGGTTGTCCGGTTAGCGCACTGCGCTGCTGTGCTTGCGCTTGTAGCTCTCTGCGCTTTAAGCTTTTGGCTCGGCCCTGGTATAGGCGCGTGCGTAACAGACTGACCGATATCAGCCAAAGCTTTTTGTGGGGGTCGTGGTTATGGTTGAGGGGCTCGCAGGTGTGAGGAATGGCGCGGTATGACTGGTCCAAATATCGATATTTGGTTAGATTACCCGCCAATGGAAGTGCTTGGCAAAGAGCAAAGTGTTTTCATTGGATGAAAATCAGACCCACACTCACACAAATCTGCAAATCTGCGCGCTCTGAAGGCGAAGAGAAGCGGAATGGAGATGGTGGCTGCTGCAGCCACAACTGACCCGATGCTCCCATCATGCTCGCGCAATCCATCATATCAATTGATCCATGCAACGTCACACAGAGGCCGTCGCCCATTTCCATCAAGGGTACTGCACAAATGCAATCGCATTGTGTTGTGTCATCCTACAGTGCCGGTTCTTGTCTCTATTCGGCATGTAAGGAGTCCTTCCACCACCACAGCCGTCGGAATCCCATCAGATCATGAACACGTCGCAGGCGCTGTCGAAGTTGGGACGAGCGTCCTCCTGACCACCGCCGCTGCAATCGCCTGATGGTGCGCTCACTGCTTCTACTGGTACTCCTGCTACTGCTGCTGCTGCTTCTGCTGGTGGTATTGCTTCCGTAGTGCTTGTCGTCATAGCAGTATTTGTATCTGCTGTCATAAGGATGGCTGGTGTCGGATATACGTTTGTGATCGCTGGGTGGGTGTCTGGATCTGGTTCTGGATCTGTCGGCCGCGCCTCATCGTCGTAGAGGTCCGCAAGAACGCTCGCGAGCCGGCTTCGCTTAACTCTGAACGGCTCGAGATGCGGCTTCACAGGGTACCCGGGGATCGCGCGCGGCGCGATGAGGTCCGGCACGACATCGATGTCGTACTTGCCGCTCTTGGACGTGAGGAAGAACTGCTCGAGCTGCAGGAAGCGGAAGTTGTTGTCCAGGTGCTGGTTGAAGTTGCGGCAGAGCATCAGGCGCGACGAGCGCAGCACCTCCTTCTCCTTCTTGTTCAGCAGCTTGCGGTGGAAGAGCGTGCGCGCGATGCGGTCTAGCAGCGAGTCGGCGACCTGATAGAGCAACCCCACCCGTCAGTCGTCTGTACGTTTAGAAGTATCAACACTAATCCAAGTGCTCCGATTCCAATTCCATACCTTCCGGCCCTGGCGATGCTTGCCTCCGATGGGGTCGAGCAGCTTCGGCTTCTCTGGACCGGCGCCTTGCGCGCCACCAGCCCCAGAGCCCGCCTTGGCTCCAGGTTTCACGACGCGGTTGTTCATCCCGATGACCTTCCGACAGTTCGCAGAGCCACAGAGGCACTCGGTGATTTCCTATACATGTAGCGACAACGATCGTCAGTTTATAGAGCAACGCCAGCAGAAACCAAAAGCTATAGACCAACGTAGTTCCTACCAGTTTGCTGAACGACTGGAACTTGTAGTCGAACGTGATCTCTTCGCCGAAGTGGATGTCGCGCAGCGCGAAGATGGCGCAGCGCTCCTCGCCGTTCACGTCCCACTTCTCCACGCCGCAGTTGGGCTCGCAGCTATGGTTGATGAAGCGCGCGAAGCCGCCCATGCGCGTCGCGTCGATCACTTCGCCGCCGCTCAGCACCATCATGTATCGATGCTTCTCGTGGTGATAGCGCTGCATACAATAGCACATGGAGCGTATAAATCAGTACGTTACTCTTATTAGTCTGAGGTGATCAACCATGTTATATCGTACCAGCCTCCGCATGTGGTACTCGTTCTCCGTGACGATCTCGCCCATGTACTCGCCCACAAAGTCGCCTGCGCGAATCTCCTGCTGCGCGAAGAGCCCGAGTCCTTTCTGCCCGCACTCTTCGATCATCGCGGCGGGCATCACGCCCACCTGGATGCGCTGGTTCGAGCACTTGGCGCCGCACGGACAGTAGCCTTTCACGCACTCGACCAGAGCCTACAATACACAAGAAGACAATGGTGAGGATGAGCTCTTTGGAGTTGTGTAGACGTCCCAAGAGTAGACGTCTCAGTTGCCGACTGTTAGACGCACCGCTCGGTTCACGCAGTCTTCTAGGCAGCCCATGGACCCGTCCATCGGCGGCGTGCACAGGCAAATCGGCATCTCTTCCTGTAGAGAGCAGAGCGAGGTTGGTTAGCTTACAGTCGTCGCCTTTAAGAAGCCACACTGCGTACGCGCGACACGCACCTCGGTGAGCTTGCGCTCGGCGCGCTCCACGTAGACGTTCTGGGTGATGATCTGGATCTCCGCGAGCGCGATCTCCACCGTCCGGTTGCCAGACTTGCGGCTCTCCTGCAGCATCTCGATCCGCTTCTGCTCGTGGCTGCAGCGGCGTGTCCACCACACCAAACGCACACAAACACGACGCGTTAGCAGGCATCACGGCAGCACTGGGTCTGTGAGGAGCTATACGCACATGGACATCTTGAGGCCGCGCGCGCGGGGCTCGGCGTCTCGCATCGTCGCGTCCCTGGCTCCTGTCGCGTGGCTTTGGCTTGCTGCTCAATTCAATCAGTCGCCTCTTCGTTTCGGTCATCATCATGAGCCAACCAGTTCTCGTCGTCGATTGGCTTAAAATTCACATTGTGCTCTAACAATAAACTTCATTTATAATTTCAGCCAATCACATTCGTAATTGCATTGACAATTTCGAATTTTGCCAGATCAACTGACTCGACTCGACTCATCACGCAACCTGCTGGGAATGAAGCCACAGACGAAGATGCAGGTGCTGCGCGAGACGTCCTGGCAGTGGACGCCCAAGGCCGCGGTCACAGCCGCCGACTCCTGCTGTGTGTGTGCGGTGCTGGCGCTCGAGTACGCGGACTGCACGCTCGTGCGAGTGCGGCGCAACCCGCATCAAGGGACGAGCCACCGCCAGCGCAAAAGCAAAAACATCGAAGAACCGCAGCAAGACGACGACGACGACATTGCCAATGCTCCGAGTCAGGACCTTGAGCTGGCGGGACACAGCGAGCGCACCACAAGCGTTTGCGCGTTCCGAGGCTCGTCGTATGCGAATGTGACGCTGTGCTCTGCGTCGAGCGACTGGTGAGTGCATGAGTATAGATGTGTTTCTTGCCGTGGATGGACTCTCATCAGCCGCGTGCTGTGTGTTGTGTAAAGCGTGATCGTGTGGCAGATCCAGGACTTCTCGCGCGTTTCCAAGTCGATCTTCTGCGAAACAGCCTACCGACAGAGCCCAGCAGCATCGCGTTCGACCACACAGGCGCGCTCGTGGCGCTCTGCTGCGACCGCGGCGTCCAGGTGTTTGTGGTCGAGCGGCGCGAGTGAGTGGCGAATACCAATGATAACAACTTATTGCTAGTGCTCTATAATACTAAATACTATACACTGTGCTGCATCTCCAGGTGACCAAGTGTGAATTCCATCCGCTTCGCCACCACCTGCTCATCACGTGCTTGGAAGACCGGACTTTCAAGGTATGCTTAGGCTTACGACTCTGCTCATATCGTAAGCGACTCACTCTCATTATCGTTTTTCCATGATAGATCTGGGATCTGGCAGCGAAAGCGCTGCTCTTCCAGTCGGCGGTGCTGTCAGCGTTCACGATCCTGTCGCTAGCGACAAATCCGGTCACGGGCGACTTTGCGATTGGCTTTGCGGACGTCACAATGGGGCGATCCACCACATTGAGTTCTCGAGCGACGCCAAGTGGCTCGCGACCTGCGGCAACGACAAAGTCGCGCAGGTGTGCAAGCTGCCGTTCAGTCGCTTCAACGGCGAGGGCAACGTGTTCGCCGGCCATGACAACGCCGTTAGAGCGATCCACTGGAGCCAGAGCAACCAAATGGTGCTCACCACGTCGTCCGACAAGTCGGCACGCGTGTGGCTCGCGGACAGCGACGTCGCGTCACTCACCTTCCATGGCATCCCACCTTCGACAACATCGTCCCGTCGCCACCGACTGGCAAGCAGCAGCTCAAGGCTTCTTCGTCCTTCAGCATTAGCAGCAGCAGCGCCAAGAAGACCATCAAGCAGGACATGGTGGACGCCATGTTCTTCTACATGGACAAGTTCATCCTCTCGGGCTGCGGCAACGCCGTGCGGCTGCACCAGTTTGAGCTCAACGAGCTCTACGCGCACGCGCAGAAGAAGAAGAAAGCGAGCAGGAACGACGTCAAGGTGGAGGAGAACAAGAGCCGCAAGAAGAAAGTGGCCGAGTGGGTGCTCGACGACATGCAGAGCCTCATGGCGCTCGCGTGCGTGAACGGCTCGTTCCTCTCGTCCATCGTCATCGCCGCCGGCTCGGACCGCTCGCTGCGCATCCTGGACGCCGCGGTGGGCAAGACGCTCCGCGTGATCACGAGCCACCCGTCGAATTTCTACGACCTGCTGCTCAGCAGCGCCGCGAACAGCACGACGCACCTCTGGGACATCCGCACCGACAACTGTGTCATGCGCTTCGGCGAGCACGTCAACCGCGTGCATCAGCTTGGCGTGGCGTTCAGCCCGTGCATGCGCTACGTCGCGACGGGCTCCGAGGACCGCATGGGGTACCTCTACGACATCCGCACAGCCGCTGCGTGAAGAAGCTGCCGGGGCACACGGATGTTGTCACGTCCATTGTATCCGCAGCTCGCCACTGCGTCTTACGACGGCACAATACGCTTCTATTGCGACAATGATGGCGAGTGAGCAGATGGTAAATGTGGAAAGAAGAGAACAACCGCAATGCAATGACAATTGATTGGCATATATTTCAACAAAATATAACACACATAAGCTTTCATGCGCATTTGGAATCTCTGCTTCTGAAGCACGAGAACGTCACGAAAAAACTGGTTTTCTAGTGGTCATGCTGCTTACACGCGCACGGCAGGAGAGTTCACGAAGGAGCCTTCCTCGACCTCCGATGGCTTCGCCTTGGCGCTGTCCATCAGACCCTTGCGCTCCACAGTGCCGGTGACTTCGGTCGTGACGGTGTTCTCGTCCTCGACAGCGTGCTCGGCCTTGGCACCAGCGATGGTGCGCTCCAGGTCCTTCTGCGCCTTGCGCTTGCGGAGCACGAACACCACGAGCACGACAATGACGGCGATGAGCGCAACAGTGGCCGAACCAGCAATGGCAACTTCCTTGGCATCAAGCTCCTCGAGACGCTGCAAGAAGTTGGTCGTGGCAGGAGCGACGTCACCCGAGGTACCGTTGTTCGCGTGGATGTGTTTCATTGGCTGGGCGAGGAACTTCTTGCGCTGACCTGGGGTCATGCACTCTGGCACTTCTTCTTTGATCATCAACCAGTTGACAATTTCGCCTTCTTCACGGTGACCGCACTCAGTGAGCAACAAGCGCTTGCCTTCTGGGATGAAGTTGAGGATGAAGCGGCCCTGGGTCTCGTCGACGCCGTTCTTGGTGCAGTTGATGTAGGTCACAACGTGGTACGCGAACGTCTCGTTGCCGTCCGGCTTCTGCTCCACAGCGTTCAAGGTCATGTTGAAAGAGTCGCACACGTTCGAGTCGTTGTACTGGATGAACGCGTACAGCGAGGCCTTGATCACGAGCAGCGGTGGGTCGTTGTACACCGAGATCCACTGGTCCTGGTTGCGCAAGTCAATCTTATCAATTTCCGCGCTACCTTCCGACGAACCATCGATCACACCCTCGTTCTTGTCACCCTTGATCTTCTTGTCGTTGACCTTGGATGGTTCAGGGGTAGCCTCCTTGGCAGCCTCCTTCTTCTTGTGCTTCTTCGGCGCGTCAGTCGCAGGGGCTTGAGTGGTGGCTGGAGGAGCAGTGGTGGCTGGAGGAGCCGTGGTAGCTGGAGGGGCCGTCGTGGCCGGTGGCGCAGTCGTGGCAGGTGGCGCAGTGGTCGCTTCCGCCGCAGCCTCCTTCTTCTTCTTCTTAGGCGCGGCAGTAGTCGCAGCAGGGGCGGCAGTCTCCTCTTCCTCCCCCTCTTCGTCTTCCTCGGTAGCAGCGGCGGCAGGGGCTTCGGTCGGCGCCTCCGTGTGCTTCTTGTGCAGCACACGGCTCACGTGGCCAGGCTCGAACGCCAGCACATTCGCGGCGGTCTGGGCGACGCCGTTGGCGGCGGCAGTCGCGAGGTTGCGCTGCGCGGTCTCGGTAGGGTTGGCGAGCGCCGTGACAGCGACGGCCGCCACCATGAACAAGCGCAGGAGTCCCGTGGTCTGCATGGTGCTGCTGCTTTTCTTTACCTGAGGCTTTGCTGCTGGAGAAGTGGGGGCCGCGAGGGAAATTGGAGATTGATCTGGCTGTGGGCTTGTGCGCTTGCTTGCACTTGCTTGCACTTGCACTGGACGCCACTTGGCTCGCTCGATCGCTCGCGCAAGTCCCCCCGTCGCTCCTCTTGCTTGTTTGTTGCGCAGTTGAGCCAAAAGCTCTCCCTCTCTCCCCCCTCACAAATTGGCCCAATCAGAACGCGCGGACTGGAACTGAATTTCTTGGCTCGAGCCACGCCTGATGGCCACGTACACAGCGCTATGCACTGAAGCGCTGTATGCGTTTTTGAAGGTTTGTCAACGTGACGAGATCCAAGAAGAAACCCATAGGGTCTCGCAGAATATAGAGTGTGCGCGACATATCGAGTGATACAGGCATTTGAGACATACAAATATCAAGTGGTTTGCGGGGAGAGAGGCAAAATGGGGACGAGCGAGAGGGTCCACAAACAAGAACATTACGGTACGTACCGCATTTGGGAGAGGATGATGCGGGTAGGGTAACGAGCCATCACAAAATGCAAAGTCCGCTTTGCAGTTTGCTGCCCATGAGGTGACCAGCCATCTGGTCGCCAATGCGACTGTGCGGGCAGGCATTCTTTTACGCTGACGGCCGGATGTATGTAGGGACGGCCATCCGCCTCTTGTCCTTCCTGTGACTGGGTCTCTGCCTCTCCAGGTGTCGACGACGCGAGAGGAAGCACTTGACCACGGCGGCCACGGACTGCCAGCCAAGCCAACCATTTGACCAGCAAAGCCACATCAATTTTAAGATCGTGTGCACACCACCACCGAGTTTGTTTTTTCTTCTATTTTGTATGGGATTCACGATGGGGCGATCGTTTAGGCACACAACTGTGTGGTTGTAAAATGGGCACGCGCAGAGAAAGGCGCCGCGCACTGTAAGTGTAAGGTAAGGTATGGGCACGCAAAGCAACTCTCGCGATTGAGCCAAAACTGTACCGTACGAATGCGATCCGTCGACTGGGTGAAGATGGTTCTCTGCTCCATGGCTCTCTGTGGAGCTCTTGGAGCTTTTTCAGCGCCGACCAGGCCTTCAATCTCCACACATTAGCACACGCAGCCATTTGTCATTAGCGGTGTGGCTACATGAGCCCATGCCTTTGGGTGGCTGCGCTTGTCTTGTTTACCCGCTTGCGCTGTTTGTTTGCCAACACAACAACAAATGCGCAAAGTTCAGTTCACAAACTGGCTTCCATCCTCGTTGAAGCGGAAAGATCGCCGAAAGTGCCGCATCTTGTTCTTTTCCACCAATCAGAGCGCTCAGTAGTGGCAAATTGAAGCGCACTTTAGCGGGAAGAATGTGTCCATCCTCCTGCTGGGAGTCTTGTTTTGGATCCGCACGTTTGTTTGTTGTCTGCGAAAGGGCGTCCTTTGCTCACCACTTGCAACAAATGCTTGCGCGAATGCGGAAACAAAACGAGCTCTTGCGCACTTGCGGGAGCGCACGCAAATATGGCGGCGAGCGACAGTGGCGAAGATGAGGAAGAGCAGCAAAGCAGCAGTGGCGATGAGGATGAAGACGACAGCAGCAGCTCCGATGGATCCGCTTCGTCTAATGAGGACGACAGCGACAGTGACGACGCCAGTGGTGGTGACGAAGGTGACGAAGTTGACGAAGATGAAGACGAGCTGAAGCAAGCGCGGGTGTGCAGCGACATCCAGGAGATGCGCCTCATGGTCGGCGAGATGGAGAAGATCAAGCAGCGGCTGCTGTTCCGTCTCGAGCGTGAGAAGCAGGCGAAGCTGGAGGAGGCGAATTGGAAGCAACAGCAGCAGCGACTTGCCGACGAAGAAGAAACGCAACGACAGCAGCAGCAGGAAGAAGAAGCAGCAGCAAAGAAGTTGCGAGAAGAGAGCAAGATTGCGCAAGAAGCCGCTGCTCAGTAGCAACAGCAGCAGAGTTTGCCTGAGCGATCGTTTGTCGAGATTGGCGTGCAAGCCGAGCTCAGCACTGCGTCTATAGAACATGAAGCGCGAATGAGCCGCGATGCTGCTGAGCAAGCCCTTCAGTCGCCATCAGCTTCGACGCAAAGACTGACTGGGACTGCTTCGAAGCAAGCTTCGGTCCCAACTGAAGGTCAGTCGGCTCGATTGAGTCTATACGATTTGGGGAAAAGCTACCACGGCATGCAAGAGCCGAATGCGTCCCCAAAATCTAGGCCAGAGTCGCATCAGCAGCAACCACAGCAACCGTTTGGATCTGCACTGGCTCCACCCGTGTCACGCTCGAGAAATGTACCAGCAGCGCCGTCTGAAGCGTCCGATTCCGACACATTCTTCATCCGACGCGATTCCAACCGTACAAGCTGGCAGCGCGATCTCCCCCATCACAACGACAGCTTTCGACGGAGTCAGGGCAGCGTTTTGGATCCCGAGTACGGCGGCAGCGAAGATGAGCATATCGGGTCGCCAACGTCTCAAACCGGCGCGCGAACGAGCAAAAGCGCATTCCAGACGCTGAGGAACAGCATTGTGTCCAGCATCCACGAAGGAACCAGCGACAATGCAGTGCGATCCACGTCTGCTGCGTCTATAGCGTCCAGCAAGTTGTTCGAGTCGCAGCGGGGCCGCTTTGGCCGCTCGAATGGTGATGGCGACGATGCCGCTAAAACGGACGAGCAGCGTGAGCAGGAAGCCATCCAGAGTCTGCTCTTCGGCCGATGACCCACGTACGCATTGGCACAGAGTTATTGCTGAGGCCGTAGCTGTTGGTGTGCATGTTGCGCTTCACTTCCATGCGTCTTGGCCACTCACACCACACCTCACGCTCACCCACCAGGACAGCTGCGCTTGGTCAAACAAAGATGGGTGCATTCAGCCCTCACTTCTTTGATGACATCACAAATGCCGAATCTTACTCTGCCTCTTCAATTGCATATTGCGTCTGAAACTATTCCAACATTTGCTTCAACTTGTAATCAAATAGACTGATTTATTGCATGCCCCGCTCAAGTCGATCGATGGACTGATGTATCGAAAAGGAAAGGCGTGCACTTTGGTCACAGCAGCGCGCGTCATTCGTTTCCATCCAATCCAAAAACGGCATCGAATTCATTCGAATTTCAGTCTCAAACTCAGGTTCCGCCGCCTGTGTGAACACAGCAAGCAACAAGAGAGCAGAGCAGAGCGAGACGAGCGGCGCAGAGCTGAGCTGAGCTGAGGGCACTCGTACGTCGCACGCACTCCACGTTATTCACAAGACGCAGCAGCGGCTATGGCGGAGTTCGTGGAGATGATTCTCGCGCAGGTGCGTGCGTGGCGCTATGCATTCGTATAGTATGTGTGGCTCAGGCGTCTCTCTGTCTGTCTGAGCCTATACGTGCGGTGGATATGGATACAACGAAGCGCGTTTTGCTTGGCTTCTTGCCGTCTTAGGCGCTCGTACGTACATGGTGTGTTTTCTGACGTTGTATGTGTGCATGTGTGGACGGACGCTTGTGGCTTCTTCTCGTGTGCTGTGTGTGTCGATTAGCTGATCGGCAACATCTCGACGGCGCTGATCGTGGTGATCTGCTACTTCAACTTCCTGCTTTTCGAGAACTACCTGCGCCTGATCGTGTGGGCGATCCTCTTCAGCCAGGCGCTGCGCCAGGCCAAGAACAACGTCGTGTCCGTGCTGCAGTACCTCAGCGACGACCCGGACGTCGACAAATACGTGCGTGGGCTTTGTTATTGTTGCTGTTGTTGCAATCGCTTGATACTAAACGCATGCGCGTATGTCTTTGTGTGCGATCTTGGTAGGGCTTCCTAACATGCGTGTTTTCCAAGTCGAGCGAGATCTTCTTCCGCCACCCGCACGACGGCTCCAGACGCACCGCGAAGGAGCTGTTTTTGAACTACGGCATCTTCCTCTTCGCACTCATCGGCGCCGTGTCCATCTGGCTGCGCATGTACTCGTGGATGTCGTTCCTCAACATGGCGATCGGTTTCTGGATCGTAGCGCTCAGCCTCATCAAGATCCTCGACCGGCGCATCTTCTACTACCGCTACTTCTTCTCGGACGAAGTGCTCGTGTCGAGTCTATTGATCCTCGGGTTCTTCGCGACGGTGAGTCTTCTGCAGTGCTTTGCGAATGCCATCCCGTGATGACTCTGATATGCTGATTCTTGTGAACTGTGTAGGGCATCTTCGTGGTCTTGTACTTGGGCACCGAGAGCTACCTTGAAGGCAGCCGCGCCGCGTCGGACCTCTCCGAGTGGATCCAGAAGAACTTCATCAACGACGAGCGCACGCGCCAGATCTGGAGCGAGCAGGTGCAAAACAGCCGCGCGATGATCTCCACGGCGCTCAGCGGCATTGAGAACAACTACAACGACACGATGTGGTGGCCGCCACTGAAGGGCGTCGTGAAAACCTACTACCTGGACTCCTCCAAGTCTGGCGACGGCAATCTCACGTCACAGGTATCGTTGTACTCGAAGCTGAGCAACCTCAGTCTGCCAGAGAACATGACGCTGCTCGAAGCCGTTACGTACGCGTACGCGAAAGTGGACTCGGTCAATTTGACGTCGGTGCAGCTCACGGACTGGACGTCGAAGGGGCTCGAAGTGAGCAGCATCGCGTTCGGCTCCGTGGCGCAGCTGTTGCTGCTGATCGTGACGCTGCTGTTCGCGTTCGTGAGCATGGGCATCCGCGCGTTCTTCTTCATGTCGTCGCTGTTCTACCTGCTGTGCACGAAATGGGACCCGATCGAGCGCTTCGTGCAGGATTTGCTCCCCGTGCAGGTCTCGAAGCGGCCGGAGATCGCGCGATCGCTCCGGAAAGTCATCGAGGGCGTGTTCTTCCTACCGCTGAAGATGTCGAGCATCCATGCAATCGTGACGATGGTGTCGTTTACGATTGTGGTAAGTAAAGTCGCTCGGGTTACAGATACGATGGGGATACTTGGTTGTGTATCTGATGACAATCTCTACTTCTATGTGCCTGTAGAATGCGGACTTCATGTACCTGGCAACGACGTTCACGTTCTTCATCTCGATTGTTCCGATCATCCCGCCGTATCTGGTCTGCGTGCCCTGGGTGATCTCGATCGGAGTGACGTCGTCGGTTGTGAAAGCCATCGCGCTGTTCGGCGTCCAGTACTTCGCATTCACTGTACTCGACGACATGCTCTACGAGAAGAGCATCGTGGCGCTGAACTCGTACGTGTCGGCGCTGAGTGTCGTGTTCGGAGTGTACGTGTTTGGGTTTGAAGGCGTGATCTTTGGTCCGCTCTCTGTCTGCGGAGTCTCGTTCGCGTACGAGGTCTCGAACCACGGCATCCAGGCAGCACAGGACGACGGTCGCAACACGGACGAGTCGAAAGCGGAGGAAGAAGAGAGCGAGCTGGAGGAATCGCAGAGCACTGGGTCTTCGTTTGAGGACGACGGCACAAAGGCTGACGATGGTGAGAGCGGCGGCGCCACCAACATCTTCTCCAACGCCATGTACCGAGTGATCTCAGGTCCTCTGGTGGATCGCGTCCGTCGACGGTTCTCGATTGATATCTCCACGGAAGACTCAGTGTGCGTCACGCTCGTGATCGAGGGACTCAAGTCTCTTCGAAAAGTGCGGTTCGTCGCAAACAAAACGTGGAGTTCGAAGGCGCTGTACGACAGTATCCGTCGCATGCTGCGTGTTCACTCTGTTGAAGGAATTTGCACTCCTGACGGCGTTGAGGTGCTGTCTCCACTGCACATGGTGCCGAACGAGGTTCTCCACGTGAGAGTCCGCCCCAAGCTCCGCCCTCCAGTGTATCCTGATACGACAAGTGGGCATTTGGAACCGCAAGTCCGGGTTTCCTTCGCCAGTCACACAACTCCTCCGAGTTTCCGCAGAACGCACAGTGCGACATCTCCTATTTCTTCTCGACTGGGGTACGACATGGAAGCAGATTCAGGCCTCGACTCGGAGTCGACGTTCTCGTCCACTGCTGCATCGAGTTCGTCAAAGGGGAGAAAGAGTCTGACTGGTGGTGGAGTGCCCATCGTATCAGTGGCAGGGCTGCGACATCGAAATCGAGTCAAACGTCAGCAGTCGTCACCAAGCGCCCCAGGAGATGACGGCAGCTCGCACAGGAGACGGAGTTTCACAGGTAGTGCACAGAATACGCCTCCACCGTACCCTAGCAAGTCTACCGCGACCTACGAAGACGTGGAGTGGACGATTTCAGACAGAAGACCCAGTCTAGGCTCAAGCTCCAATGCCTCCAGCGATCCTTCCGCACACAATGCGTCGGAGTTCTCGACAGCATTCGAGAACGCCCCGCTCTCAAACGACAACGGCCAATTCACGACGCCAACGAAACGCAGCAGTTCAACGAGTCCTGGGGCATCGCCAAGTGCTGATAACTACCGCACGGCAGTCTCCGGGTCTCCTGCCTCCCGTGATGCGTCCCCACAACCTTCGCCAGAACTCGGTCCGGCGATGACGACAGCAGCAGCAGCTCCAGCACTCTCAGAGAAAGAGACTGAAAACCCCACCGGACGACGCAAGAAGCCCACGAAAGCGATGAAGGGCACCAAGCTGCTGTTTTCGCCAGTGGCTGCCGACCAAGAGAAGAAAATGACGTTCCCAACCGATGTCACGACGCCAAAGCCATGATACGCCAACAATCCCACTTGGGCGTCAAAGTGAGTGAGCAAGTATTGAGTCGCAGCATATCAATTGAAAGGTGAGGCTCGTGGCGAGTCTATAATAAGCAAACGGTGTAGACACTGGTTTGAGGTTGATAATGAAAGGCATTTTGAGAAGACCAGAGAGTTAGCCATGGAGCCGACCTTCATTGCGACTCCGTATGTGCAGGTAAATTCCCCATCAAGTCGCCAGATCCGAGCGTGGCTCGACGAGCAAGAGGCAGGGTACGACCAGTGGCGAGCCAGCCGCAAGCCCGTGAAGCACAGGTTCGCGAGCGTGAAGCTCAACTCCCCAGTTAAGGAATAGTTGTCTCCAAAGTGGAAAAGAAGGCAAACACGCCGCTGTGGATGACCCTCAGCAACCAGGCAGCCGTTGAAACGACCAACGCCAACTCTCCGGTTCCAAGCAACACGGTGCTACCGAACAGGAAGAAGACTGAGGCGCGAATTCAACGACAGAGGACGACGTCGTTCATGGACATCAGCACGACGCTGAGACCGAATACAGAGCCACTAACATCAGCAGCAGCAGCGTTAAACGCGCGCAAGTCGTCGAGAAGGGCGACAATGTCGACTCCGTTGCTGCCTTCTATCCAGAAAGGAGAACTCACGCGACAGCCTACGAGTAATGGCAAGACCGTGCGAGTAGTAGTAGACTGCTCTGCTACTTGTACTACTGATACCCCTCCAGCACGACACGTGAAGACTTCTGCTCTGGCGGAGAAGCGCCTACAGGAGCACCTCTACGACTTCCACTCTCGCCAGGTGTTCTCGTTCGCATCAAACCCAGAAGACGAAGAGAACCAAGAACGAGACGCAAAGCAGATGTCGGAAGCCATGAGGACGCTCGTGAGGGACCATTTTGGTGTCTACTCGCAGATTCAGGACGTGAACCACTTTCGAAACGTGTTTCTTCGAAAGACGTGGTCGAGTAGCGCAACTTCAAGTTCAAACAGCAAGGCGAAGCGCACGCGTCGCGTGCAAGAGCTCTTGAATAAGCACAGGGTCAACCTCGAGAACTTCTTCAGCGAGAGCGTGAAGACCCCCCACGACAAGGGAGACCAGCGGGTCATCTCTTGACCAGCAGCAGCTACCTCAACAGCTATTGACAATGACGTTCACGCAGTTTCTCTCGACGCTGCGCGCTCTCGGGCTGATCGCCGGTCCCAAAGTCGCTGCGAGCACTGGAACAGCATCAGCAGTGGCATCAAATAGCCCAACTGGGATCGAAGAAGGTAGCGCGCTCCGAGTGTTCCTCTCGTGCTTGAAGAGGAGCGAGTTCGAGTGCATGGACAGACACCCGGGGTCTCCACCAGAGACGCGACGTTCGAGCAGTTCGTCGAAGCGCTTTTGCGGATCGCGCTCATGCAGAAAGAGCACGTGATCTGCCACGGCGGGTACGACGTCTGTCCCGGAGAGCTCACGTCCGAGCTGTGTCAGTGCGAGCCCGAGGTTACAAAGTACGATTTTGAGGCCTTTGACGACGCCGTCGAGGAGCTCTTCATGGTGGTCCACGCGTTCCGGCTCAAACAGGCGCACAAGCGCACGGTCGTGAAGATGCAGTCGCTGCAGCTCAGCGGCGGCAAGCAGGGCTCGGTGATGCGCGCCACGCAGCAGCGGCTTCTACTGGCAACGGTGGAAGGCGAGGACGAGTGAAGTTTTGGGAGTTTGCCTGCTGGCTATCTTTGATGGGGACTCTTTGGGGCAAGTGTCCGTTATGAGAAGAAGAAGCGTCCCTTGGATACTTGGCCCCAGTTTGTCATTTGCTCATTTACAACAGACCACCACAGCAAGCCATGGCGCCAGCAGCCAAGTTCGAGGTCCCCGAGATCGACACGAACCCGTTCAAGATGGCGTCCGCGGGGAACCTGCAGCTGCTGCAGACACTCGTGGAGCCACCCGCAAACCCTGAGGGAAAGCCGGCTGCACCGCCGCTCAACATGAACGCGAAGGACCCGTACGGTTGCACGCCGCTCATCTGGGCCGCGCGCAACGGGTACGTCGAGGTCATGGACTACTTGGTCGCGAACGGCGGCGACCTGGAGGTGACGAGCTTCGGCGGCATGCGTGCGATCCACCGCGCAGTGAACCAGTCGCGGCTGATCGAGCTCGGCGCGAACGTCGAAGTGCAGGACGACGCTGGGGACACGCTGCTGCACTTCGCCGCGTCGCGAGGCATCCTGAACCCGATCACGCTGCTGCTGAGCGCCGGCGCCAAGGTGAACGCCGCGAACAAGCAGGAGGTCACGCCGCTGATGAAAGCCGTGAACGCCGGCCACGCCACCGCCGTGGAGAAGCTGATCGACAACGAGGCGAACGTGAACCACACCAACTCGGAGGGCAACTCGGCGCTGCATCTGGCGGCGCGAGGCGGCTTTGTATCTATTGTGAAGGTGCTCCTGGAGTCTCGTACGACGACGGCGACGCGCAACAAGCAGGGCAAGACCGCCAAGGAGCTGGCGTCGTCCAGCGACATCGCCAAGCTGATCGAGTGAATAAAGTGATGTCATACACATACACGGTTCGCATTTATAACAAATACAATAGGATACCCACATGCAGTGGCGTGCGCTATATCGCTAGTTGCGCTTCTTGCGCGTGTACTCGTAGAAGAACGTGGGCAGCTTCTGGTACACAGTGTACTCGTCGGCCACGTCGTTCACGTTCACGTCAGCTGCATTGAGCACACACATACATAAGACGTGAGCAAATAGAGCTTACCACAGAACAAGCTGAAATACGCACCATTCACGTCGCCTCTGGACGCGCCGCCGCCGGGCGTGTAGAGCTCGCCGATCTCCTTGCCGTAGCGGTCCCAGAGCACGGCGATGAGGAAGAGCAGGAAGAGGAAGAGCACCACCAGCGCGCTCAGGATCTTGAGCTCCAGCGGGATCACGAGCGCGGGCAAGTCGCCGGAGCCGAAGCGGTTGATGAAGAGCTGCACGTCGCCCGAGAGCTCCAGGCTCGACCTGCCCTTGGTTGCCGCCACATTCGCGTCCATTTTGCTTTTTGGCTGCAAAAGTGACGAAGGCAAAGCAAAGTGGTTTATTATCGAGCAGCAAAGTGTTTTTATTTTTGTCTGATCTGAGATAGCCCACATGTGTGTCGACCCACATGTTTAAAGGGGATCAAATGGCTACATAGTTTCCCGCCATTTTCCAATGCACTGAATGATCATCAACTTGTTTACGCATTTTCTTCTTTTTTGTGGCAAGGAACGTCAAAAAGCAAAAAAAGTGTCGATGCCCAAGTCAGCCTACACCAATATTCTCACGCCCTTCCTACTTTTCACCCGCAGCCGCTTCGTACGTGTTCTTGGCGTCGAAGGCGTTGCCGAAGAAGATCTTGCCTGGGTTCATAATATTGAGCGGGTCGATCGCGTTCTTGATCGCCAGCATCACGCTCACGCTGTCGCCGTGCTCGATCTGCAGGTAGTCCATCTTGCCGTTGCCGACGCCGTGCTCGCCCGTGCACGTGCCTTCTGCGCGAAGAGCTCGCATGACCAGTCGATCCGAAAACTGCTTCACCTGGGCCATCAGGGCTTCGTTGTTGCTGAAGAACGGGATCATCACGTGGAAGTTGCCGTCACCCACGTGTCTAAAAAACGCAACAAACACATTCGAGAGAACGAATTTGAGTCTGTGAAAGCCCACACATCAGAGCAGACCCTCGTACACCCTCAAGGACATACCCAACGATTGTTCCGAACAGCTGCGACTTTCGCAGGTCTTCCTGGGTCTCAACGATCACGTCTGTGAGGCGCGACATTGGGACGCACACATCTGTGGACAATCCACGGCTTCCCGGCATCTCCGCCTGCAATACAACGATGCAAAATTAGAGACGATGGCTCGAGCAAGCTAACATTGGACACAACATCGTGATAAGTTACCCACCATTGTAGCATACCACGCAGCGTGACGTCCGCTCCAGAGCTTCTTTCGCTCGTCAACCGTCGACGCCAACTCGATGTCTTGCGCTTCGAACTCTGTCGCAATCTCTTGAACAACCGCGCTTTGCTCTTCGACCTCGCTCGGGGATCCGTGGTGCTCGATGATCAGCGACGGTCGCACAGGGTTGTTCAGCTTCGAGTACTTGTTGATGGCTTGCACCGCGTTCTCGTCCATCAGCTCCATTCGAGCGACCTGCACGCCCATCTGCATCACAGTCGCGCACGTGTCCACAGCGTTTTTGATGGTCGGGAACGAGCAGATCATCGTCTTTTCAGCTTCAGGGATGCCGTAGAGGCGCAATTCAGCCTGCACGAGCACATACAAACCATTGTGATGAGTACAATGCTGAAATTGTCACCATGTCTCAATGTTTAAGGCCACATACCTCAGTCACGATGCCGAGCGTTCCTTCAGATCCGATGAGAAGACGCGTGAGGTCGTATCCTGCCGAAGACTTGCGGGTTCTGTAGATAACAACGAGTTAGCAAATCATACTCTAGCAAATCGCCACACATCTCCGCCCAAATTAACCCAAAACCAACTTACTTGGATCCAGTCTTGATGATGCGTCCATCCGGCATCACAGCAGTCAGCGCCATCACATTTGTCTTCATGTTGCCGTAGCTGTCAAACCAAAATATTCAGGCAACGAATAAAAACGTTAGTGACACAGCAGAACACAACCAACAAAAAGTTACTCGCAAAGGCAAACGTACCGGACAGTCGTGGTTCCCGAGGCGTTGGTCGAGATCATGCCACCCAGCGTGGCGTTGGCACCTGGGTCCACTGGGAAGAAGAGTCCCGTGGCGCGCAAGTCCACGTTCAGTTGCTCTCGCGTCACACCAGCCTCCACGCGGCAGCTCATGTTTTCAGGCTCGACCTTCACGATACCACAAATGTCAGTACTCTTTCGCGATTTACTAACCAAACGAAGCATGCTCAACTCACATTGATGATCTTGTTCATGCCCGTCATGTCGATCGACACGCCGCCGTAGGTTGCGGAGATGTGTCCTTCCAACGACGAGCCTGCACCACCAGAAAGGTATTCAACTGACCGTCAGCAACACGTCTTCCCAATCCAATACATATGCAGCGACAATAAACGTACCGGCTCCGAATGCGATCACAGGCGTGCGCGCGGCAGCACAGATCTTGACCACTTTCGACACTTCCTCCGTGGTCTGCACGAACGCGACGGCATCTGGCGCCGCCACCGCGTGGTACGACTCATCGCGACCGTGTTGCTACAAAGCACAACAGCATATCCCGCACACAAATGTCATTAGCGCCATACAAATGCAAACTAGTGGCAATCAGCCAGCAAATGCAAGCTCACCTCGCGGATGACGCCAGCGGTGGAGAGGCGGTCGCCGAGCACCTCCTTGAGCGCCGCGATGGTCTCGGGCGACGTGGCGCGCATGCTCAGCTGGCGGCGCTGGGCGTGCAGCAGGAGCGACTTCGATGGCGCCGCAGCGGACGCGCGCTTGGCGAGACGGAGGCTCCACATGGTTCGTGCTTTGGTGATGAGGGTGATCTCGCCGTTGGTGCTTCGATTCGATTGTGACGGTCGCCTTTGGCACCAGAACCCACCACACAAAAACAAAAACTTCAAGTGTCGCGATCGAACCCCTCATTTGGCAACTGAGGGGTATTATTGTGTGGAGAAGTAAACAAAGTTGCTGGACGAGGGGAGATGACTCGCATCTTTGCGACGAAGCACCAATTTCCCAGACTTTTTGTTCACACACACATCGCATTTCGAGGCGCGATTGGAAGCTTGCGTTTCGAGCGATGAGGGCGGTACGTTCACCCGCATGGGTTATGGCGTGTGGGCGTGCTTTCAGCGAGTGGGCTCGACAGGCGAATGGGATGTTCAGTGAGCGCGCTTCGGTGCCAAAGGCAAACTAACAGTACAGATCGTACCGCCAAGTCGAGGATGCAGGCTTCTGGCGATTTGTCCAGACGCGTTCCAAGCAATCGTGAACCAAGAACACTTGCGTCCCACTCACTCTCTTTGGGATTAAGGATGGAAAGCCTCCCCGACCCAAACCGCCCTTGTGCGTTAGAACTACAACCGTCCGAACTCGAGGTAGGAACCAACTGCCACATGCATGCTTCTTCTAGAACATCCTCTAACTGAGTAACCTCGTGTACCTCTGTTGCGTTCAGCAGCTAGAAGTTACACTTGGATAGCATCAGCTCTCATACAGGCAGCAGAACGCTGCTTGGGCCGATGGCTCACACATTCTCGCGGTCATCGTCCGCTCTCAATGATTGCCAGGCTAGTGCCACCAGCAGCAACCTGCTTGTGCAAAATGATCCGGTGGTGGCTTGAACGTGGCAGAAGATGTGACCCGACAGGTTGGTTGCCATCTAAAGGCCAAGTTGCTTTTTGAGGACTCCTACGGTACTGCTCACGGTTTGTCTGGAGCTCCTCAAAGTCAAGTCTCAGCAGCACATCAAAGCGTGTCAATCATCGATTTTCGAGAAACTTCTGGTGGAAAATGATGCGATCCGCCGCCCAACGTCTCGCGCGCGCCGCCGCCGCCAAGCGCGTCACCACCAGCAGCAGCAGCAGCCTCCGTGTCGTGCAGCGTGATGCGCTCGTGCACGCGCGCGCGTTCAAGAACAGCAAGCTCGTGCCGTCGATCCAGCACCTGAGCAGCGCCTGCATGAGCACGAGCGCCTCAGACGAAAAAGGTGAGCAGCTTTGCGCATGTCAGTATGCTGGAGCTTGTTGCTGATCGTATTGTTGTGTCTCGCTATGCTAATAAATGTCATTCCCAGGTGTTCGCCACGAGTTCCAGGCGGAGACCCGCCAGCTGCTCGACATTGTGACGCACTCGATCTACACGGACAAGGAGGTGTTCATCCGCGAGCTGATCTCGAACGCTTCGGATGCGCTGGAGAAGCTGCGCCACGTGCAGGCCACGGGCCAGGCCGTGCAGGATCCTGAGCTCGAACCGAAGATCGTGATCACGACCAACGAGGCCGAGAACACGCTGACGATCATGGACTCTGGTATCGGTATGAGCAAGGCGGAGTTGATTGAGAACCTCGGTACGATCGCTCGCTCGGGATCCAAGGCTTTCTTGGAGCAGCTCAAGGAAAAGGCAAGTGCAATAATCTGTATATCACGTTACATGCGAGTGGCGTTATTAACGAATGCATTTGCATTTACTTCCCCCACACACAGTCCCCATCTGAGACCGGCGACGCGTTGACGGGCATCATCGGTAAGTTCGGTGTCGGTTTCTACTCGGCCTTCATGGTCGCCGACAAGGTCCAGGTGTTTTCGCAATCCGCCTCGGGCAGCGAAGGCAGCGTGTGGTCGTCGGACGGCAGCGGCTCGTACGAGGTCGCTGCGGCTTCGGACGTGTCTCGCGGCAGCAAGATCGTGATCCACCTGAAGGACTCGTGCAAGGACTACGGCACCGCCGCCCGCGTGGAGTCGATCATCCGTCGCTACTCGAACTTTGTGTCGTTCCCGATTGTGCTCAACGGCGAGACGGTCAACACGGTGCAGGCGCTCTGGACCAAGAGCGAGAACGAAGTGACCGACGAGGAGTACACGGAGTTCTACAAGTTCATCGCGAACGCGTTCGACGAGCCAGCGTACCGGATCATTTTCAAGGCGGACGCGCCGATCGAGCTCAAGACGCTCTTCTTCATCGGCTCGAGCCACTCGGAGAAGTTTGGCTACGCGCGCCTGGAGCCAGGCGTGAGCCTTTACTCGCGTAAGGTGCTGATTGAGCGCAACTCGCCAGACATTCTCCCAGACTGGCTGCGTTTCGTGCGCGGAGTGGTCGACAGTGAGGACCTCCCGCTGAGTCTGTCGCGTGAGAAGATGCAGGACTCGCGCCTGATCCTCAAGATCAAGGACGTCTTGACCCGCCGCATCATCCGTTTCTTGGAGCAGCAGGTACGCATTTCTGCGGTCATAAGGCGACCATTGTTGCGTTGTGTTGCTAACTAACATATGTGCGTCTATTGTGATGGTACATAGTCGACCAAGGAGCCAGAGAAGTTTGAGACGTTCTTCAAGGAGTTCGGTCAGTTCATCAAGGAGGGCATCTGCACGGACTTCCAGAACAAGAGCTCGCTCGCGAAGCTGCTTCGCTACGAGTCGAGCCACCTGGAGGCCGACAAGCTCACGACGCTGGACGAGTACGTCTCGCGCGCGTCGCCGGACCAGAACGAGCTCTACTACTTGTGCGCGCCGAGCCGCGCGATCGCGGAGGCGTCGCCTTACTACGAAGCCTTCAAGTACGTTGAGTGCTTGTGATATGACTAAGGTTGTGTGTATGGCTATAGTGCTAACATTGCCTATCTGTGCCTGTCGCATTAGGAAAACGAACAAGGAAGTGCTGTTTGTGTACAGCCCAATCGATGACTTTGTGATGACGAACGTCGGCGAGTTCAACGGCAGAAAGGTGGTGTCGGCCGAGAACGCCAAGATCGACATTGATGACGTGGACGACGCGTCGGCGAAGAAGCTCAGCGAGGACGACAAGCGCCTCTTTGGCGCCTGGTTCAAGCTCACGCTGGAGGACAGCGTGAAGGAAGTCAAGGTGGGTGTTATGTTGTTGGACCACTATCTATCGATGGATATTGACTGATTGCTCATATTGTATCACTATTTCTCTGTATAGTTCACCGCTCGCTTGAGTGACTCGCCTGCGATCATCTCGGAATTCGAGTCTGCTTCGATCCGCAAGTGAGTACTGCTTTGTTATCCTAAGAACCATGGGAATCTACTTTGGATGGCTGACGTTTTGCTTGCGCAGGATGATGGCGATGGTGAACGACCGCACGGGCCAGGACATGAGCGGCTTGAACAAGCACGTGATGGAGATCAACCCGAGCCACAGCATCATCGTGAACCTGAACACGCTGCGCGAAGTGAACAGCCCGCTCGCCCAGAAGGTGGCGCGTCAGGTGCGTTTCTATTGTGAATGACTTGACGCTTCGTCTAGGAACCACATGCTAATGATGATGACGGAATACTGTACGAACATGACAGATCTACACGAACGCCACGGTCGCCGCGGGGCTCGTGGACGACGGACGCACGCTGCTCACGGGACTGAACGACATCCTCGGCGAGCTCCTGGAGCAGAGTCTGCCAAAGCAGGAGTAAAAAGAAACCTGTCTCGAGACAACCCACAGTTAATAGAGCTCCCTCTCTCTCTCTCTCTCTCTCTCTCTCGCTGAAGATGATGAGGATGATGTTGGAACCGCTCAATGCAAAGCAGCAACAGCACTTTGCTCGAGCGTTTGATTGCCCAACCAATAGCCAAAACTGAAGTTTTGCAATCCTTTGCAGTCTTCGCTTCACTCATCGAACACCTGCGCAAAACTTATAACGTTGCGAGCATCAGTTTCCGCAGGTTTTAATATAAGGACACGCCACTAATGTGAATCTCGCCGTCCCCTCGCCGCGCCACCCACCACTTGCTCAGCTCGTCGTGAAGTTTGCGCGGCTCTCCACCACCGCACCAACAGTCCACCAACAGTGCAACGACCACGGCACAGTGCTCTCTGTCGCTCCGGTGCAACGTCGACGTTTCCTCTCGACGCCACCCCCAATCGCCTCCTCCTCCTGCTTGATCGCTCGTTCGCTCTCACAACAGTCGCCATGGTGTTTGGATTCCGAGCCGCGGCGATGCGCGTGCAGCCCAGCGTGGCCGTGTTCCTGGGCGGCGTGACCGCGGGCTTTGCGCACCGCTCGTTCGGCGGCGAGTCGCTCTTCGAGAGCAGCTTCGCGCGCGCCGAGTCCGAGAAGCGCGACCTGCGCGACCTCGAGTTCGGCGTGCCCAAGGACCGCAAGCGCGTGGACCCGTTCTCGCCGTTCTTCCCGTCGGACAAGCACCCGTGCACGCACGCCGGCATGTTCATCCCGGGCTGCCACGAGCTCAAGATCTTTTCCGGCTCGTCGCACTTTGAGCTCGCGGACGACATCGCGCGCCGCCTCGGCACGCGCGTGGGCAAGATGAAGCTCGGCCGCTTCGCAGATGGCGAAGTGCAGGTGCAGATCGGCGAGAGCGTGCGCGGAAAGGACGTGTACCTCGTGCAGAGTCTGGCGACGCCCGTGAACGAGAACATCATCGAGCTGCTCCTGATGGTCAGCACCATGCGAAGAGCGAGTGCCAAGCGCGTGACTGTGGTCATCCCGTAAGTCCATCGTACTGACTGATTGTGTAGCGAACATGCATGCAGCTAATTGGTGAGGTTGATACTGACTTCAAACTTCGTTTCTGGTCCTGCGATAGATACTACGCGTACAAGCACCACCGTCGCGGCAACCCGATGTCGACGAGCATGAACTCCAAGTTCATCCAGAGCCCTGCGGCGGACATCGCCAAGATGCTCGAAGTCATGGGTGTCGACCGCGTCATCGCCGTCGACCTCCAGCTGCGCATGCAGGGCCACGAGGCGTCGTTCTTCAGCTCGAACGTGCCAGTCGAGACGCTCGAGACCATCATGGCGGGCGTCGAGTACTTTGCCACGCAGGTGCACCTGCGCCGTCCGCTGGTCGTGCTCTCGCCCAACCCAGAGTGTCTGCGTCGCGCGCGCGTGTTCCAGAACGGTCTGAACAAGTGGCTCCCAGACTCGCCTGCGCGTTTCGCGGCGTTCATCCACGGCACCGGCGCGAACGGCGACTACACGGAGGCCGACATTGTGGGCGACGTGAAAGGCGCGGACGTCATCGTCGTGGACGACATGATCGACACGAGCGAGACGCTGGCGAAGCTGACCAAGCTGGCGTTGAACAAGGGTGCGCGCAAGGTGTACTGCTTCGCGTCGCACCCGCTGCTGGCCGGTGACGCGGAGAAGGTCATCGACGAGTCGGACGTGGCGGAGGTCGTGGTCATGGACACGATCCCGCAGGACCCAAAGGGCTTCCACTCGGAGAAGATCAAGCGCCTGTCGGTGGCGCCGATGCTCGCCGAGCTGATCCAGGCCGAGCACTTCAAGGCTCACTCGTACATTGACCGCAACACATCGAAGGAAGACTACAAGTACACGCACAACCTCTAACTCTGTGCGGCGTTAGCATCTCGACTTTTTCCAAATTCATTCGCTCATCCATACAAAGAGACAAGGAAGGAAGAGGAACTTTATGAAAACAACAAGGCAACACGAGTGCTCGAATTTACCTGTTCGTTGACTCGCTTCCTGATTGACTGACTGCTTGTGGGCTCGCATGATTAGAGCCACCACACAGAGTATCAAGAGTGTGCTTACCATCACTGCTACAAAATGCACAAAATGCCCCTACGCATTCGTTACGGACTTACCGATGGTGCGCTCTTGTCGTCTTGCGAAGTTGTATCTTTTGCAGCTGAGGTCTTCTTCTGCTGCTGCTGCACCAGCTCCGTCGCCGACGCGATGATCGCCTGTCCGACCTTCTCCACCACGCCGCTCTCCTGCACCGCGTGCAGCTGCTTCGCGATCGCGTCCTTGCCGGCTTTCTGGATCGACGCGACCGAGTCCTTCGCGGCAGCTTGCGCATCGAGCAGCTTCCGGTCCACGTACGGCTCGTACTGCTTCAACAGCGGGTAGAACACTGTCCGGTACATGATCATAGCTCCTTAACCAATCATAAAACACGGACACACAGTTAAAAGGCGGTCATCACCGTCGTCTCTACCATGCACCACACATGCACACACCTTGGTCTTTGGCAGCATCATCCAGATGAGCACGAGCATCTTGGTCAAATAGTAACCTGGCAGCCAGCTGATGAGCCGCGACGAGCCGCGACGAGACGGTCTCCATGGACGTGCAGAGCCCATAGACGACCCAGTACGTGAGCCACTGCTTGTCGTCGTCCGGGCTCGGGCTCTCGAGCGCCTTGAAGCTCGCGTACGCCGGGTACGTGATGCCCGCGGCGATGCACACGGGCTTGGTCAGCGTCGCCCCCATTTCTTCTTGTTGTTGTTGACTTTTCACTTCTGAGAATCCGAAGTGAGAGAAAGGCTCACCAATGTCACAATGCAATACGCTATTTGGTAGGTACTTGACGCACAATATGCTATTGGGTAGGTTCAGCCTGATCCAGATCATCCCACACACCGACGATGGCTTCATCATGCCCTTGCAGGAATGGAAGCGCGCTTGCCAATCCGGGATCGCTGTTGCTCGGGTGGATACGAATCTCCTTAACAGAAAACGGGATGGTGAAGTTCCCACTGCCGACTGCGAGCGCGATGTTGCCGCGCTGGATCTCGAACGCGAGGTGATCCCGCAGGTAGAGCCCGATCACGCCCGTGCACAGGTCAAAGTCGCGCACCTGCGTGTTCAGAGTCAGGTTGTTCTCTGTGTGTGCTGACCACGCCGTGTGGTTCTGGTCGTCCAAATGCAGCAGGAAAGTCGCGTTCTTGCTGCCGCCATTGGCGTCCTTGTAGAGCAAGTCAAACTCGATGGAGAAGAGCTCAAAGTGGATCGGCAGCGGGTTGTTGATCGCGATCAGCACCTCGAGCTCCAGGAGACACTTGCGCGTGGTCGAGTCCAGCTGCTTGAGCGTCGGGAGCACTTCTGAGCGGCGCAGAAACGCTGGCTTGCCGTCCACTTTTGCTGGCACTTGAAGCTTCACGTCCATGAGATCCAGCACCTGGAGCGAAAAGCAGGATGCTGCCGCGTTGTCGCCCTGGACGTGCAGCACCACGTCGCTGCCTCCCAGGTACTGCTGGAGCATCTTCTGCAGTGGCGCGCTCTGGTTCTTGTCGATTGCTGTGAACGCAGAGATGAAGGTTTTCCCATCTCCCAGTAGGAAGCGTTTGAAGCCCGCGAGCAGAATCGTTTCGTGGGACTCGGAGTTCACTTGGATCGAGAGCGACGGCAGGTTCCAGAGCACGTGCGAGAGGTAGTCGAACGTCACGTCCGTGTACGCGAAGATCTGGTCCGAGTCGCTCTCGACGTGGATGTGCGACAGCGCGATGGTCTTCAGGATCTGCGTCACAAGACGCTCGATCTCGTCCTTGATGCTGTTCGCAACCCCAGACTGGCTCAGCACTTGGTCTTCAGTTGGATCGATGGTGAACTGGAGATCGGGGAGAAACAGGTTGGAACTGAGCCCCTTTGGTGGTGGTGACGGTGACGGGCTGGGCGACTCGCGGAACAGACTCTTCAGATTGATGTTCACTGTGAATGGGATCAGCATGCACGAGATGCGGATCGGCACGCTGCCTGTCACTTCAAAGCCCTTGTCGTCCGAGAACACCAGCTGATGCAGCACCTCGGGCGTTGTGAGCATGTTGAAGTCGACATTCGACACGAGCGTGAGCTTCCCTGATGCCAGCTCGAAGCGCGGCAGCGCGAGTTCGAGGAACGCGGTCTCGTTCTTGGAGAAGACGATGCGCAACGGACCGATATCCGGCGAGCAATACGACGGGTTCTGGAACTGCAGCACGATCGAGCCTTTGCTCTGCGTGTGGCAGAGATCAGGGATCGCGAGCTGCTCGAGCGTGAACGTGGTCTTGCGGAGCAGCACGACGAAGAGCACGTGCAGCGCCAGCAGCATGAACGTGAACGTCGCCGCGAGGATCTTCCACTGCTGCACGGCACGCGCTGGTCGCGCATTCGCTTTCTTCTCACGAGGAGACGACGCAGAAGGGAGAAGCGGCAAGTCGGCGCCATCGACGTGAGCACCGTCACCTCCGCTGCTGTCAGTCGTTGCTGTTGGGACTAATGCTTCGGCGCCGCTTTCGTGCGCATCGTGATCTCGCTGTCGCTGGTGCTCCATGTCGCCCAGCGATTCCCACGTTCTCGAGCCAAGTGCAATCGACAAAGACTGCAAACAGAACAAGCACGGAACTTTGCACCCAATAACCCAATAACTTGGAAAGTGATTATGGGTGGATCTTTTTGAGTTGTTCACTTCAACTTACCGGAACTATGTGGGTCTTTGGGTTTCTTCGCTGTTTGCCAGTAAATCAAGTTTTTCAGCCAATAAATACCCAGAAAATATTTTTTGGCCAATCATATTCACCAGTTTTGGTATCGTTGGCAGACTTGAAAATCACTTGAAGTTCTGAACGAACTTCCTTCTCACATTCAAAAGCACTCCGCATCCGCACACGCTCAACCATGGCTCTCGCACGATCATCGACCGGCAAAGCGCTTCAGATCCTGCCAGACACAAGCTCTGCCAGCTGCCTCTGAGTGGGGCGAGCCTGCTCACGTCCACGCAGTACGCCGCGTCGTCATTACCACTCGCTACGCCCCAGTTCTTCTCGCCGTCGCTGGCTCGGACACCGACCTTGGCTACACCGCCACCGCCTCAGCAATGCAAGCGATGTCGTCCCTTACGCCCGGAGCCACAGGACCCCGAGCCGAAGAGAACGCTCGCCAGCCAGCAGAAGCACTCAAGCCGCCCTCAACGCAGTCCACGCATCCAGTCTCGGAAGTGGCCACGGCAACCGTGCAGCCACCTTCGAGCAGACAGGGGTGTGAGTATAAGAAGACTGATCCAGTGAGTCGCGACCTTGCAGCGCGCCTCTATCGAGAGCGTGATCGTGGAGCGACTAAGCGACGACACGATCTGGACCAAATCCGCAGAGAGGGGCGACAGACTGCCGGAGCTCCCCTTCAGAATGTACAGCGCCAGCAAACCCTCGATGGTCTCCGAGTTGATGAGAAGCGGTAAATCGACAGGGTTGTACGAGATGTTGACGAAAAACCTGAACACGCTCAGCACGAGGTTCGTCACTTGAGCGTTGCAGGATGCAGCGCTGATCAACACTTTTCCTCTACACGCCGGTTCCTGCACATTGAACGACAGATCCAATTTGCAGTCTCGGGCGAAGCGAGAGAGCCGCTCGAGAATGGCACACGCAGGTGCTGCGACTTCAAGGAGATTGCAGTTCCTGTCTACGACCTGGAACAGCAAGGGCAGCATGTCTTCGTTGATGATCTGACCGTACACTTGAGCCTCTTCAGAGAGCCGCAACAGGAGTCGAGTCGCAATGCACTCGACATCGCGTCCTGGGACTTGAGCGCGTAGGCAGATGCAGAGCGCGTGGATGGTGTTGTCCGACGCCATGACTTGGACCATCCCAGACGCGTCGCCCATGATCAGCAGCGCCTCGCATACCGACCGCTTCACATCCATTATCTCCGCTGGCTACAAATTCAACTTCGTTGATCACCGTAAAAACAACCAGAAGATAAAGAAGCAAGACAGTTTGTGTAGTGCTCACCATTGCCAGAAGTCGAAGCAGGGTTGAAATTCCGTCCAGCTTCGCGGCTGCTTGGATGCAGCCTGCGTTCCGTTCGAGCATGCATCCGAGCACTTCGGCTGCATGCAGCAGGATGTTCCAGTCCTCCGCCGTATTTTCCAGTATTCGTAGAACACGCGCGATCACAGTCTCTTGAAGCTCCAGCCTTTGGCTTTCCTCGACACAGCTCCACTGATCCACGATCTCCAGCGCCAGCTTGACGATCTCGTTGCGCTTCTTGCCTGGTTTCGTGTCGAGAAAGCTTTCTGCAGCGTTCAGCGCCACCTGCAGCACGCCCTTCTGCACGAATCGCGCTCTCGCTGCGTGGTTGTCGAGTATGAGCGCGCTCAAAAGCTCCAGCAGCGCCTCGGTTACGTCGCTACTCTTCATAAGCGCCTCGTCTTTCGCGAGCGCAAGCAGTGTGTCGACCCCGCGGTTCACGACTTCGCTCTTGAGCTCGTCGTAGCGACAGAACGAGAGCAGCTCCACCAGCATCGCGCAGCAGCTCTCCTCGCTGAGCTTGGAGCGGTCCTGCAGACTCGAAAGCAGCACGCGCACAGACGACATGGCTTGTGCGTCGAGCGGCTTGTATAGCGAAGATGAAGATCACCAGCAGCGAATCGCCATGCTCGTCTTGCAAGTTAAGGAAGGCGGGTTTCACAGAATGCTCGCGAGCGTGGACGCGATTAGCGCAACCGTTCGCCACTAACAGAAAAAGTGCACCAAGCTCACACAAACTTCCGGTCTTCATCCCGCACAAGCAAGGCAGCTTTTAGCTGCTTTGGGGAATGTCTTTTTCGTTATGACTGTCAAGCACATTCAACTTGTTAGTGCACGTCGGTTGAACTCATTCATAGCATTAGCATGAATTGCGTCAATTAGATACAACAGATTCACAACAGACTTACCAGACCTGTTTTCTTTCCCCTTGAGGAGAAACACTCATCACACCTTCGGTAGTCGCATGCAGTTTGCTGATCCGGGATTGTGACGCAGAGCGAATCTGAATTCGCGTTCGTTCGTTTCGCCCCCGCGGCTTTGAGGCTGGTGACAAGCGTAGACAGTGTGGACGGACTCATGTCTGCCACCCAGGCGGCAAGCGCGTACGCAGAACCAAGTCGCTCTCGCTGAAAGACGACGACACGTCCCTTCCGTCGATCTTCCTCTGTTTGCGCAACCACTACGACAACCTCCGGTTCACGTCTCAAGTGTTCGCGCTGCTGACAAAATACTGGAGAGATCGGGTAGGCTATTGTGTTTGAGGAACCTGTTCGCATACTTCCTAGGACTAAGTTTACTTGTACCAATGCAGGCAAAGAGTGTGCACTCGATCACTGGTTTTGTTGGCATCGCTGTCGACATCCTGTGCAGATACGCTCGAACCAGTCTAGCATTGTGCGACGAGGTAAGCTGCTAAAGCCTGTAAACTATGACAGGGTATGCAGAGCGCTCACAGAGCGCATTTTGTGTTGCAGATGATGGAGATATACAACTTTCTGCGCGAGGTGCTGCTCTCGAAAGACGGAGTCGAGGTCGTTCTCAGCTGTGGCGGCAAAGTTTTGTGCGAAACCCTTCGACACACCCCGGTTGGCTCGAATCAAAACTCAAGGGCTTCAACACCGAGTAAACAAGAAATGAGTGGTTTCCACTGCCCAGGTATCCAGAAGTCGCAATCGTCACTCCAAATCACAAGTGAGGTCAACAATGTAGCTGGTGTGCTCATGTTACTGCTTGAAAAGGCAGCAACTGTGACGCCAGAAGAGCGCTCCAAATCTC
>JAADVK010000054.1:0-62510 GCA_023334975.1 Globisporangium sylvaticum
GATGAGTTTGCTATGGAGACCGATAGCGACGAGTACGAGAGCGACGACAGCGAAGGCGACTGGATTTAACTGCGAAGGAGAGACGCCCCCGATCAGCCAGAGCGAGGTATCCAAGAAGATCGGCAAGGAAGGAAGAGGGAAGAAGTGCTCGCATTTGATCAACTATCCGGTCGACTTCCATCGAGCTCCAGGCGCGTTTTGTTTTGTTATATTAAGTTTTTTTTCTCGCAAGCGGACGAGATCTACGCCTCCCAGTTCCGCCAGCATGAGTCCAGAGAGCTTGTCAGGGGGGATCCGTGGTGCTGCTGGAATCACCATTCGTTGCAGAGGTGGCTAGAGTTGGTTCCCCATGGATCACCTAACAAGCTGCTGGCTCTTGCGGTGGATCCAAAGGCGCAAGAGAATCAATCCGCAAAGGGAACTGAAGAGAACCGACCGAGAGCGGAATGGCAAGGGGGCGACCGGACGAAGAGCGACACAAAATCTCATCCCGCGCTTTTGCTTGAGTAAGTATCGGAGTAAGTTTTATATAATATGAAAGTTTGTTTTAGAATCCCCCTCGTCTTCATGTGAAGCTGCTGTAGATGTTGACTGAACGAAGCCCACACGGGAAGGTTGTGTCTGTCTGTCTGTGTGGCACACGCGCACTTCCTGCCTCTCTTTCTTTAGGATCGCCCGTATCCAGCTCGAACTTCTGCAGCACAAGTCTATTCTTGCTGACTTTGGTGGCTGAAGCCCTCGGAAGTGCTGCTGCTGATCTTCTAGCTATCATCCTTGCGATCAATCGCTACAGACCTTCGACCGACAAGAACAGCTCAGGGTATATTTATCTGCACGCGTGGACTTGTGCAGCTGCAAATAACAGGCGATCAGATCGACTTTGCTCTCGAGAGCAAGAGCAGAGCACCCACCCCACCCGCAAGCTTTCCTCAAGACACCGCCAACTTTCCTTTCGCAGTCGTACTCCGCCATCTTCTTCCGTCCCCGCCCATCCATCCAACTATCCATCCAAGGCAGACCGTACCCAGCGGAGCGAGAGGAAGCTGAAGTGAGTGAAAATGGGTGCAGGCGCTTCGATCACCCCGAGGCAGGGACAGCCAGCAGCCCCCATGGACAGCGACACGGAAGTCGCGCTCTTCACGATGATGTCGCGCGAGTACGATCAGATGATGCAGGACGAGCTCGCAGACGAGATCATGTTTCAGCGCATGAAGCACGTACGTGCCACGAAGAACGCTGAGGATGTTGATCGTCTTTGCATTATTTCACTGTGATGCAAAGGCTAACGCGTTGTTGGTACCTCGTCCCTTCCTTGGCTACTCTAGATTTGCTCCAAGGCGTTTACGGCTGACCCAAGCAAACCGACTGCCATGTCGAATCGGATGCTCTTCCGCCGCTCCTCGGACCCGCATCGCAAAAAGCGCGAAGTCGTGTATCGAAAGGCTTGGTGAGTTCACATTCAGACTGGAACGCTCGAAGTGATCGTCAACTCGGCTGTGGTCGGGTTTCTTCACGCGGGGGATCACTTTGGAGAGCTGGCGCTCATCTACGACGGTGAGTTTCACTGGTTTTTAATCTCTCCTCGTTGGTCAACACGCGCGTTTACTGATCGATTCTGCTTCTATCTCCCTTGTAGCTCCGCGTGCTGCCACTGTCCGCGCCGCGACAAACGCTGTTCTCTGGACACTGGATCGCGATGGATTTAGAATGGTGAACACTATCCTGCGATCTCATTATTCTGTGTTGGTCATTCTGTTTGCTGACGTTTACAACTTTTGACTTTTAGATCCAAGCTCGCTCATCGAGCGACTCGCTGGTGAAGCGAGCGAAGTGGTTGCGCCAGGTTGAGATCCTGGGAAGTCTCTCGGAGCGCCAGCTAGCGCTGCTGGCTGGTGTCTTGCAGGCTGTGACCTTCGGAGACCAAGAGACGATCATTCGGCAAGGAGATGTCGGCGACACCTTTTACATCGTGGAGGAAGGAGTTGTCTCCTGCCGCATAGATGGTACGTGGCTTTTCAATCGCGCTTGCGTGTGAGATTTCATTTGTGGCAGTACTCATAACGTGCGTGCTTAAATGCGATGCAGGGCCACGTGCAGGGCAAGGCAGAGATTCGGAGGGGACAGAGGTACAACCTGAGCGCTGATAGTCACCTTCTCAAAGATTGGTCGAAACCTTAACTGACCAAACTCTGTGTATTCCTAGATCGCATCGTTCGGTCCTGGCGACTACTTTGGAGAGATGGCGCTTCTGAGCGACATGCCCCGAAATGCAAGCATCTACACGAAAGGATCGGTCAAGTGCCTCAGTCTCGGCCGCCAGGAGTTCGACTCGATGCTTGGTCCGCTCACCGACGTGCTTGATCGCAACGGAAGGATCCGCATTTTCCGCACGTTCCCAACGTTTGCTTCAAAATCGAACGAGGCGCTGGAGCACATCGTGTCGCAGCTTGAGATCAAGGCGTTCCATGACGGCCAGTGCATCTTCCGCCAGGGCGATACTGCTGTTGCGTTCTACATCGTCAAGTCCGGGTGCGTGAAGCTGATCACGAAGACTCTGGGCAGCGACACTGGGAAAACGCAGACCCACGAAGTTCTGCTCAAGGCGAACGATACGTTTGGAAACGAAGTGCTGGATCAACTCGGCACGTACACTTCCACAGTCATTTCCTGTGGACGATCCCAGTGTCAGCGCTTGAAGGTGTCTGCCATGGCTCGCTCTGGGTCGCGCCAGTTCACACAGGTTGGAAGTAGAAATTTGTGGTTGCTCATCCATGTTGCTCTTCGTTTTCGCGCCTAACACATCTTTTGTCTGACTGTCAAACAGCGCATCAGCATGCAGGAGAAGGGACTTCGAAAGTACTGCTCGGTGACCTTGGACGACATCCAAGTCGTAAGTAGCACGCTTCTGAAACTCTCTGGTCTCTCTCTCTCTCTCTGCCTACGGCGCGAATCATGCTGACACTCTTGCGCGATTTCCGTATCAGTCTGGAGTTCTCGGCGAGGGATCATTCGGCAAAGTCGTGATGGTCAGCACGAAAGTCGAAGGCAACGACAAGCCGATGGCGCTCAAGATCATGGCCAAGTCGCACATCATCGAGTCCGACCAGCAAATCCAGGTGATGCGAGAGAAGCAAGCGCTGATGTCGATGCCACTTCACCCATTTATTGTCGAGCTGTTCGGGACCTACCAGGTATGGGTTGCTGTCCTCATCTTCCATGTGCTATTGCACTGTGAGATATACTCAACTTTGTCGATTCTTTCTGGAACTACAGGACCAGAACAACTTGTACATGTTGATGGAGCTGATTCAAGGCGGGGAGCTCTTCACGCTACTGCACAATGAAGAGTTCATCGAGACAGTCGACGAGTCCTCGGTCAGGGTTTACTCTGCGAACGCCGTTCTTGGTCTTCAGCACATGCATCGATATGATTACGCCTATCGCGACCTCAAGCCAGAGAACTTGCTCATCAGCAAAGAAGGCTACTTGAAGTTCGTGGACTTCGGCTTCGCCAAGAAGATCCCGTTCACTGTCGTCAACAGCGAAGGCATTGAAGAGCTCCACTCGCGAACGTACACGCTGTGCGGCACGCTGGAGTACCTCGCGCCGGAGTTCGTCCTCAACACCGGTCACGACCTCGCCGTCGATTATTGTACGTCTTTTCTCGGTACTGCTTCACCTTGCACGACGCCAGTTAAATGTACTCACTTGTTCTTGATGCTTGTGATTGCTTTAGGGGCTCTTGGTATCTTGATCTACGAGATGCTCGTCGGATCCACTCCGTTTGGAACAGGCGACGGCGACACAACCCAGCTCTTCAGGAACATCGCCATGGTCCGGACAGGGGCGAACGCAGTCGACTTTCCGTACCACCTGCTCGAGAACTGTCCACACGCGTGCGACTTGGTGCGGCGGCTCCTCCAGGGTGATCCCGCGAAGCGCATCGGTGTCGGCATCAACGGCGACCAAGATGTGCGGCAGCACCCGTGGTTCAGCAAGATCGAGTGGGACAAGATGTACTCCATGGCGCTTGAGCCACCGTACCTCCCACCGCTCAGCGGCAAGTTCGACATCTCACTTTTCGAGGGCGAGATCGGGAACCGCGCCAAGGACAAACCGTTCGACGGGAAAGGCGACGAGTTCTTCATCGGGTTCTAGCCGCCACACACGCTCTCTCTCCACCATATTTATGCAGTGCGCAGGCTCCAGGTCCGTGTCATCTTCTGCTTGTCACTCCTCATTTTTCTTCTTCTCCTTCTCCACCAGATCCATAGATAGGCAAATCAATCCACTTTACCAATCCACATGGATGACCGCCCTTCTTCCAGTTACCACACACACAGCAGCAGCGCCAAGTGCAATAGCCAACAGCAGCATTGTGGTATTCTCTCAGACGCTCGCGCTGGACGGCTCCATGGGGTCGTGCTGCCGCAGACTGCGGTGCAAGCGGATGACCTTGAGGCGCTCGGTGATCTCGCGCTGGATCTCGAGCGTCTCCTGTTGGATGCGGAAGATCGCGCGGATTTGGTCCTGCGGGTCCGCCACCAGTTGCTGCTGCTGTTGTTGATGCTGGCGATGGTGGTGATGTTGCTGGTGCTCATGGGCTGTAGACTGTTGTTGCTGTAGTGGTGTGCTCTTGGTGCTCACGCGCCGCTTCTCACTACTTTGGCTGCTCTGCGGAACACGCACGCTCTGTCGATTGTGGTTGTGGTCCGACACGAGCCCTGACTGCTCTCGCGCCTGGTCGATGATCTCAATCAGCTCGTAGATCTTGGCGTGCTCCTGCTGCAGCTTGCGCTTCGCTGCCGAGAGCGGCTGAGAGGTAATACCCTCAGCAGCAACTTCATTACCGGCACCAGTATCACCTGAGACAGTAATAACAGTGCTGGCATTCGAACTCGAAGAGCTCACGTGTGGGAACTTGAGCTTCTGCGCGCGCACGTACATCTCGCGGCGCCGGTTGCGGATGAGTTTGAGGAACTCCTGGTGGGTCAGCCGCGGCTCGTCCGGCGCGCCACCGTCCTTGAGGAACTGCAGGTAGCTCTGGTTCAGCAGCAGCTGGCACTCGGTCTTGTCCGGCAGCTTGCCGTGCTCCTTGGCGTACTGCGCGTAGCGCTGCAGACAGAACAGCTGCAGCTGCTTGCTAAAGTTCTTGCGCTTGAGCCGCTGCTGCCCGTGGCGATGGCTATGATGGTGATGATGATGGCTGTGCGACGCATGCCGCTCGTGCTGCTGCAGCTGCAAGAGCGAGTGCGGCGGATGCGCGTCCCCTGCTGCCACTACTGTCGTCGTTGACGTGCGCTCGTGCTCGTACGCGAGCTCCGCAAAGTCCTCCACGTCGTCGTCCGTGCCGCTGGGGATGCCGCCGCCATGCGCATGCACGTGGTCTACCGAGTGGTGGTGCTCTCCTGTGTGCTCGTCGTGGTCCTCGAGCGTCTTCCACGCGAGCACCTCGTCATCGTCGTCGTCCTCCATCATCATCACTGCTGAACTCCTCGGACAATTTCGTTATGTCAGCCAAATAGACACACCACACCACACAGGCATCATCACCCTACCTCGCATCTCATTGGCGGAAATACAATCACCTTCTACACTTTCAGCCAATCAACTGCGGTTGAGGCGCATCCACCACTGGTTCTCGATATTCTTCCCTGTGTGGAAACGAGCGGTGGTGGCTTTGGCTTTCAGGCTCCAAGTACAGACCCACAAGCTCAAGTAAGAAGCTCAACACGCCCATCCATCGCATATCCACGCGTGCGACAGCGAGAGAAGCGAAGCGCAGAGAACCACTTGACTCCCTCCCCACACATCTCTCTATAACAGCAGACACGATGCAGCGCGTGTTGGCGACGCGCGTGCGTCTCTTCCAGCGCCCCGTGCGCTCCGCCGCGACGACCAGCAGCAAGGCGTCCGGCTTCGCGACCAAGGCGCACGACGACTTTGCCGACATCGTCTACGGCCAGGACGTGGGCGTGCGCACGGTCGAGTTCAACCGCCCCAATGTGCTCAACGCGCTCAACCTGCCGATGGTGCACCACCTGACCAAGCGCTTCCACAAGATCGAGGCCAACGAGACCGTGAACGCGGTCGTGTTCTCCGGCACCGGCGACAAGGCGTTCTGCGCGGGCGGCGACATCCGCTCGCTCTACGACAACGGCAAGGACCCGGCCACGCGCCACCTGGTACGGTGTGCATGCACCTATTCTATTATAGCCAGACGTGCATGGAGTGGTGGCTCATGTCGTTATGCTTTTATGCTCGTATATCCACACAGGCGCTGGACTTTTTCCGCCACGAATACCGCCTCAACTACCTGCTGGCGACGACCGAGAAGCCGATCGTGTCGTTCCTGAACGGCGTGACCATGGGCGGCGGCGTGGGCCTCTCGATGCACGGCAAGTTCGTGGTCGCGACCGAGAAGACGCTCTTCGCGATGCCGGAGACCGCCATCGGCTTCTTCCCGGACGTCGGCGCGTCCTACTTGCTGCCGCGTCTCGGCCGCCGCCTCATCGAGGGCGAGCACTACGCGTCTGACGTGCCAAAGTCCAGAGCGCTTACGGGCCAGGGGGTACGCTCCGTCAATATGCAGACTCTCGATATGGACGTTGACTGACATGGTCTCTCTCTGTGTGTGTGTATTACAACAGCTTGGTACGTACTTGGCGCTGACGGGCGAGCGCGTGAAGGGCAGCGAAGTGATCGGTCTGGGGCTCGCGACCCACTACATCCCGTCGAGCGAGTACGAGTCGCTCGTGCACCACCTCACGGGCCTCGAGTTCCAGAGCTACATGACCCAGGAGCAGCGCGACGAGATCATCCACGAGTCGCTGGAGGAGCTCGAGACCGACGAGGCGCACGCCGAGATCGACCCGGAGTACCTCGCGACGGTCGAGAAGGTCTTTGGCGCGCAGAACGACGACGACAGCGTCGAGGGCATCTTCGCGCGTCTCCAGCAGCTGGACAGCGAGTGGGCCAAGGAGACGATCGCGACGCTCGAGAAGATGTCGCCGCTGAGCCTCAAGGTGACGCTCGAGCAGATGCGCCAGGGTGCTGTGAAGAACTGCGCCGAGTGCTTCCAGATGGAGTACCGAATCGCCACGCGCATGCTCGAGAACGCCGACTTCTTTGAAGGCGTGCGCTCGGTGATCGTCGACAAGGACCGCGCGCCAAAGTGGGCGAGGAAGGACGTGGCGCAGGTGACGCGAGAGGAGGTGCTGCACTTCTTCGCGCCGCTCGACGAGGACAAGGAGTTAGTTTTGTACGATGCGTCCGAATAAACACACTGGAGGAGCAGAGAGAGAGCGTGAGAAGGCGAATGAATGAATGGCCAGCCACTCACACACCAGCAACAGCATGATGCCGTACGAGTGGGGTTGTGGACAGAAGCCTTGTGTAACTATCTCATGGTGAATGAATAAAAGAGAGCTTACTCTCTATTGGAGCTGCAACCAGCAGCAGAAAGCGAAATATGAACAAACCAACAACAACCACAACCACAACTCGCAGCAGCAGCTAGTCATCGTGCTGCACTCAGCTTTGACCAGCCATGGTGGCATTGGATCTCGTCGTCAAATTGGTTGCTGCTTGATTCATAACTTAGCCTCTTCATTCTCCCGTCCAACCCATCAATGCCTAGCGGCTTAACGTCAGCTAGCCCAGGATCTTGACGAGCGCCGCTTTCTGGAGGCTCGTGAGGTGCTTTGGGAACGCAATGTCGAACTTGATCACGAGGTCGCCTCGCTGCTGCTGCTCTCCCAGTGGACCTGCTATCGGCTGCTTGGAGAGCGGCATGCCCTCTTGCTTGACCACTTTCTCGGTCGCGGGCGTCGCCATGTCGTTGCACGAGATCGCGAGCTTGCGGCCGTCGAGCGTCGGCACCTGGACGCAGTAGTCGCCGAGCGCCTCGCTCAGCTTGAGCTTGGCCGTGAACACCAGGTTGGCGCCGTCGCGCGTGTACAGCGCGTGCTTCTTCTGCGCGACCTGGAAGACCACGTCGCCGGCTTCATTCGTGCGCGTCTCGTTGCCCTCGCGCTCGAACGTGACCTTCGTGCCGTGCTTCCAGCCAGGCTTGACCTTGATCTGGAACGTCTTGGTCTCGTCCGAGAGCTCGTCGTTCTGCAGCCGCTTGCGCTCCACTTCAATGGTCTTCGTGACGCCGTTGAAGAGCTCCTCGAGGGTACACTCGACGTCCTTGACGATCGGCTCCGCCTTCTCGGGGCCTTTCTTGCGGAGTGCGCTCGCGAACGGCATCGTGTCGCCGAACCCAAAGTCCGAGAACGGTTCGTCGTGCGAAAGAACTTGTTGAACACGTCCTCCGAGGCGCGCTCGTTGAACGCGTAGCCGTCGCGCATCTCGCCGTTGTCGTCCGGCACACCGTTCTCGAGTCCGTCGTAGCCGTACTGGTCGAACGTGGCGCGCTTCTGCGGGTCGCTGAGCACGTCGTAGGCCTCCGAGACCTCCTGGAACTTGTGCTGCGCCTCGCTCAGGTTGCTCTTGTTCTTGTCCGGGTGCCACTTCATCGCCAGCTTGCGGTAGCTACGCGCAGATAGCCAGGCAGTCAATAGAAAACAGCACACAGACAGAAGTTAGGACAACATTTCCACTTGATGATCATCAAAGGCTTAGGCAGACAAAAATGTACGTACGCTCGCTTGATCTCTTGGTCGGTGGCGCCGCGAGGCACCTCGAGGATCTCATAGTAGTCCATCTTGCTGCTTCAGGTAGTGTCTTTAGCTCTGCTTGCTTGGCTTAATACGAGAGATGCCTGGGCTTCCTCCTCACGAAGACGGCGCTCTTGGTGCTTTCTGGGTGGGATTCTTTCTGCTCGCTGGGGGAATTGGAGTCTGCTCTTGGAAAAGACGCCGCATGAGAGAATGAGAGCGAACCTGGCACCAAGAGTTAAAATAAACAGAGGCATCCTCTAAATAAACAAGGAGAAATCTGGAGAGATTAGCGTCAACATTAAGAGGTTTCTTCTTTTTTGCATCACATCCAACACCACGCCATGCACATGTGTACAGCAGCTATTCCACCGCAGTCAACGCCTCCAACTCGGCAGGAACAGAAGCAGCTTTCACAGGCATGTCCTCTTTAGCCTGAGCTTGAGGCTTGGCATCTGAATCTGGTTCGGAGGTCAGCTCGAATGGTCGAATCACGCGCTTCTCGCCCAGCAAGTGCACGAGGAACGCGATCCGCTCGGTCACGCCGTTCGTGAAAATGATCTCATAGTACCCTGGGAAGAGCGTCAAGTTGCCAGCGTCGTCGTAAAGCGCGAGCGTCGTGTCGTGCACGTGGAACTCGAGTTCGGCGACCTGCTGCACGTCGAGACTCACGCGCTGGTACGCGAACAGCTGCTGGTTCAACAGCGTCGCCGGCCCCGTGGCGTCGATCGAAAGCGGTCGGAAGAACGCGAACACGACCTCGTCGCCCGCCATTTTGCCGTCATTCGAGACCACGATCTGGAACTTGGCGTCCAGCCCTTCGGAAATCGTTTGCGTGCGCTTGATCTTCGTGATGTCTTCATCGCTATCATCATCACTTGAGGACGACGCGATGGAGAACTTTGTGTAGCTCAGTCCGTACCCGAACGGGAACACGGGCACTTCCTTGAAGTACCTGTACGAGCGTCCCGGGTACTCGGTCATGCTCATGCTCTTCATCGGCACCGAGTCGACGTAGTTCGATCGGTACATCGTCACTGGAAGCTTGCCGCCCGGGTTGTGGTCGCCAAAGAGGATGTCTGCGAGCGCCTGCGCACCATAGAAGCCCGGGTAGAAAGCTTCCACGAGCGCGTCCGTGTGGAGAATGATCTCTTCGGCGCCGATGATGCCGCCGTTGAAGAGCACGACGACCGTCGGCTTGCCCACTTTCCGGATCGTCTTGAGCAGCTGCATCTGGATCGCAGGGAGCTCAATGTTCTCGCGGTCGTACGCCTCGCGCTCGATCGTCGTGTCGATGCCGAGAAAAAGCACCACCGCATCGGCTTCCTTTGCGATCGCGACGGCTGCAGAGAAGCCTGAGGTCGATGTGTCGTTTATGCCGCAGCCCTGTGCATAGAGTGTCGAAGAGGCGTCGCCTTCGCCCCCTGTGTTTTTCGCTTTCAGCGCTTCAAATGGCGTCTGCACGCAGCCCAGTTCGCGGTAGTCGCCGTGGCAGATCTGTCCATAGTAGTTGCCCATCATGCCCTCTTTCGCGGCCGCATGCGGTCCAATCACTGCGAGCTTCGTCGCTCCTCGGTTGCGCAGCGGCAGCGTCTGGTTGTGGTTCTGGAGCAGCACGATCGACTTGCGCGTCATGTCCAGACTCAACTTCTGCGACCACTTGGTGTTCACTTCGCTCGGCGGTACGTGCCAGTACGGCTGGTCGTCGATCGGATCAAAGAGCCCCAGCTGGAAGCGCAGCGCGAGCGAGTTGCGGATCGCGTCGTCGATGTACTTGGTGTCGAGCTTCTTCTCCTTCACGAGCTGCTCGAGGCAGTCGAAGTACACTTCGCCGCTGTTCACATCCGTGCCGCTCTGGATCGCCAGCACGCCAGCCTCGCACTTGGTCTTGGTGTAGTGGCGCTTCTCCCAGATGCCGCGGATCGCGCCAGAGTCGCTCGTGATGTAGCCGTCGAACCCGAACTTCTCGCGCAGCAGACGCGTCATCGCGGCGTTCGCGCACATGGGCACGCCGTTCACCAGGTTGTACGAGCACATGATGCCTTTCGCCTTCGCCTCGACGACCGACGCGCGGAACGCCGGCAAGTACGTGTCGGCAAAGTCGTACTTCGACACGATCGCGTCAAACTGCATGCGGTCCACGCCGGCGTAGTGCTCGTACGAGTACGCGACCCAGTGCTTGAGCGTCACGACAGCCTGCAGATACCGCGGGTCTTTCCCTTCCTGCAGCCCGCGCGTGTACGCGACGCCGTAGAGCGAGTTCACGAGCGGATCTTCTGAGGGCGTCTCCATGTTGCGTCCCCAGCGCGGATCGCGGTTGATGTTGATGTTTGGCGACCAGCAGTCGAGTCCCAAGTGCGGGCCCGCCGCGTAGTTCTCGCGCGCACCCTCCAGCCAAAGCGCGCGCAGCTCCCAGCCAATCACCTGCGCCATCTCGTACACCGCGGCGGGGTCGAACATCGCGCCAATGTTGACTGGATTAGGGAAATTCGTCGCGCAGTTCGTGCCGCACGTCGACTGCACGCCGTGCACGCAGTTCGCGCCCCAGTTGTACTCGGGCAGCCCCAGCTCCGACACGCTCCCCTTGGGGCTCGCGCGCGCAGTGACCAGCAGCACCTTGTCCTTGAGCGAGAGCCGCGCGAGCAGGTCGTCCACGCGCTCGGGCGTGCTGAGCGATGTGTTGCAGAACGGGAACGACGCGTGCGCCGGCTCGCACGCGCGCGGGATCTCTGCATGCGCGACATAGGGCAGTAGCAGCAGCACTGGCGCGAGAAGGGACAACGGCAACGGCGCCATCTTCTCTTCTCTTCCTTCCTCGTCGTCTTCTTCGGTGAGGGGAAAGATCGGAAATGAAAGGCATTCTGATTGAAGTAGGTGGTGGCTGCCATTTTATTTGACATTTACGACGAAATCAGATGGTGCTCTAAATCTAAGTTACGATCATTTTCGACATGTTTGATTTTGTGATTGGCGAGCCAATTGCTGTTCAGGCGAGCGATCATGTCGAGAATAGCAACGGTTTCGTTCACAGGAGTGAACGAAAGCTTGTCACCGTTCAACATTCCACTTGAATTCACATGAACATAAAGAAATGGCTCGGACTGTCTAAGCCGATATTGACTTGCGTCATCTGACCCAAGTCGATATCGGCTTACACAGTCTTCAAGAACCGTGCATGTCGGAAACACTTCTGCACGTCCACAATGAGTGGTGACGACATTTAGAACAACCATGTGAGCCTAACTGCGGAATAAACCTAAATTAGGAACATCGTACACGCTTTTGCATCGCCTACTTCAGTCACACGCAAACGAAAATAGGTGAATGAACCTTCGGGAAACTATCACAGGTCAGCCAGCGCCACATGCTGGTTGACATGACACGCGAACTTTCGCTTGCGGCTTATCCGACGGTGTTGTAGTAGCGGTCGCCGTAATCGCCCAAGCCCGGCAGGATGTACTTCTGGCTGTTCAGGCCGCAATCGAGGCCGGCAGTGACGATCTTCACATCTACAGCAACACACACACGCACAGCAGCAACAGACAGAGCAAGCGTCAATAACCACACATCCACACACAACGACGGACAGGTCATTCGAAGACTCACTTGGATACGCCGCGAACAGCGTGTCGATGCCCTCAGGGCAAGAGATCACGTTCAGGAACGTGATCTTCTTCTCTTCCACACCTGCATCGATCAGGGTCTACCGGAGCAACAACAAGAAGCAAAAACACGCGATAAATACCCACAGCTCAAACCATTGGCAATGGAATGAAACACCAGCGGGGTGAAATGAATTGCATACCTTGATCGCCATGAGCACGCTGCCGCCGGTCGCGAGCATCGGGTCCACGAGCAGCACGTTGTCATACGTTTGCACGCCAGACGGGAGCTTCGAGTAGAACATGATCGGCGTCTTCTCTACCGACTGCTCGTCGCGCTGGATCAGGATCTTGCCTGCGCATCCATCCAACCACAACGAGACGAAAGAGTGAGCATTAACAACTCAAACCACGAATCCAAATGCAACTCATCATCACATAACACGCACCGACAGCGACGTTCGGGTCGCACGCGATCACCGCATCGAGGAGCGAGTCGCCGGCGCGGATGATGGACACTGCGCACACGCGCTCGACCGGGAGCAGCCCCGTGAACGAGTCGCCCGTGGGGGTGAAGATGGTCGCGCTCTCGGTCGCGCAGCTCGCGAGTCCTTCTTCCGCCAGGATTCTGCCACAGGCAATAAACACATACACATACAGAGTTAAATACAATCACTTCAACATGCGAGTGCAACACTTTGGCAAACAAGGCACGCACCGCATGAGCCGGTCGGCGTAGTGCTTGAACTGCGCGTGCGAGCTCTGGATGTCGCGCAGCTTGATCTGCAGCGTCGTGAGCGCGCGGTACTTGAGCACGTGCAGGTTCGGGTACTTGGCCTCGAGCTGGGCCACGACGTCTGCGCTGGCCATTGTTGTGCTGCTGTGGTTGTCTGCTCGGTCTGTCTGCTCTTGGCTGGAAAAAGAGAAATGCGCAGTCACAGCGAGCAGCTCTTTTTGTGGAAAGCTCTGGTTGAATGCGCGCATTGCCATTGCATTGCTGCTGTTCATCCTCCCACATTTCTGTCCATCCACCTGGGTGATGGGTCCACAATAGAGTTTGGATCGGAGGTTGAGTGGAATCCACTCAAGACGAGGAAAATCGCTATCATATTTTCTCGTCTTGGATTTACTTTTCAACTCTGAGCCGCGCATTCGCCATTCGAGCGGATCCACGTCCGCTGCGTCATTGGTTGTTGCAAAGAAGCAAGCGGCGGAATGCTTCCCTGCAACCCTCATGGCCACCTGATAATCGCGATGTGTTCACCTTCAAGTTCGCTCTGTGAACTCAGGTCAGCTATTATGGCTGCTGACTATGCCAGGCATCACTAACAGCCAACAGGATGTCCTCTTGGATGGGTTCTTCTGGTCGCCACCTCTCCGAATCATCACGTGGGGCTCAGCAGCTCAGGTCACTCGCGAAGCTGCTCAGTTCAGTTCCTTCAACCGACACAAAGAAAGAAGTCACACAAGCGATCGTTCGCTCCAGAACTCTGCATGTGACCAGCGGCGGGCCGGTCAGTCCGTTGCTGAGAGCTTTAGCAGAGCTCTCGCTGAGTGAGTTATAGGTCCTCGCATTCTCGCCATGTGCCCGTCACTACGAGGCATTCATTCGACGCGAGTGCCGAGTTTTGAAAGCGCCAAGCACGGAAGCCCGTCTTGAAGCTACACAAGCCTAATGGATCCCTCGCTGTTTCGCACCTTTCTTACACTTAAAAACAATCCCCAAAACTTCCAGCCAGTCCATCCAACCATCTCTTCCTCGCTGGACAAACTCTCCTCTCATCCCTATCTCCTAAGCGCCTATATAGCAGATTCCATTTCTTCCTCTCTCTCTCTCTCCGTGTGTATATCATCAATACTTCTTCTCCATCCAGTACGTGATCGCGCCGACGAGGATGTCGTAACTCGCAGCCACCGCGAGGAACGCCACGACGTCGCTGCCGCCGCAGATGTGCAGGCGCTGCAGGTGCTTGTGGTAGTCGGCCGGGACGCTCAGCGTGCTGCTGCAGACCGAGTCGCGCGCCGAGCCCGAGACCTCGCTCATCGTGACGTAGTGGTAGTGCGGGTCGCCCTCGGGAGACTTGGGGTGCTCGATCGAGATCGACGTCGTCACTTTGCCGCGCGAGATCACTTCGCCCATGAGCAGGCACCGGTACCCGAGCTTCTTGGACTTCTTCACAAAGCAGACGTTCTCCTGCCGCAGCCCGCCGTGCTGCAGGTCTGGCACCTTGCGCTTGATCGCGACCATGTGCCGCGTCTTCATGCCGTGCATGTACCGGTTCACGCACAGCGTGTAGAGCTCGCCGTAGTGGAAGTGGCGGATCGACCACTCTTTCCGCGACGTGCGCACGATCTCAAAGAGCTTCCGCCGCCCAAAGCCGTAGATCGCGCACTTCTTCAGCCCGCGCGTGGGGCGGAACTCGCGCTTGTCGAGCACGTACACCGTGTCGGTGTAGAACGACAGCACCCCGCGCGACCACATGAGCGACTCGCTCGCGACGGTCGAGAACCGCTCCGGGTTGCCCATCGTCGCGGCGTGCTCCTTGTAGAACGCGCCGAAGCGGTCGACCGACTTCTGGTACGCGTCGCACATGCACGTGCTCTTCGGGTCCGAGCGCGGCGTGCGGTTGTGGTGCTGCAGCAAGTTGTCGATCTCGCGGCGCACGGTCGAGCCTTTGGTCGCGCCGATGAGCTCCAGGTACGCGGCGTGCGTGAGCACGGCGTCGACGTCCGAGATCGCCTCGAGCACCTCGATCATCTCCTCCGAGAGCTTGGCCGAGGACGTGTACAGCCGTTTGAGCGACCTGTGTGTATATACAAGAGGCATCATAGAGACACTCATGAGACCGTTGTATGCTTGCTACCACGTTGCGTATCGGCAGACTCACCCGAGCAAGCCGTCGCGAAAGTAGTTGGTCTCGATGAAGCGCAGCTGCTCGGCGATCTGGGCGTCCTTGGAGAGCGCCTTGTAGACCTCGAGCACCTGCGCGGGCGTGCACTCGAAGATCTCCTGCGTCGGGCCGACCGAGATCTCGTACTGGAAGATCGTGCCCGAGTGCGAGCCCACGTAGCGCGTCTTCTTCTTCGCCGCCGCGCCGCTGCTGCTGCTGCTGCTGTCCTTGGACGACGACGGCGGGTCGAACGGCGCAATGTCCACGCGGTTGTACTCGATGTGTTCGGCTATAGTGGCACATAAATAGATAACTCAAATGAGTACACCCCCATATTCACCTAACACAAAATAGGTATACCCCACAATGGGGTTTCTATGCAGCCCTCTGCCACGAACAACTCCAAACTAAGCACAAAGCCCACGCATACCTATGAGGATCGGCTTGGGGTCGTGCAGCTCACACACATAGGTCGGGAACGAGCCGAACTCGCCCTCGCCGTCCATCTCGTCCATGTCGTCGCCGTCTCCGTGGCTGTCGTCCGCGTCCGCGAGCTCCGAGCTGCGGTCGGTGTCGGTCGGGTCCAGGTCCAGGTCGTCGTCGCCGTCGTCCGGGTCGGGCTCCTTGAGCGAGGCGCTGCGCGCGACGTGCTCCTTGAGCTCGCGGTGGTGCGACTTGCGCTTGGACGCCGCCCACTTGCGCGCCACGAGGTCGCTCGCGGGTACGGGCGGCTTCACGCCCTCGGACGACGTCGGCGTCAGCATGATGTACGAGCTCATGGTGAGCACGAGCGGTCTGATCGTGTGTGTGTGTCGCTGTGTGTGTCGCTGTGTGTGGTGAATCTATCTGTGCGTGCGGTACTGGAGCCACCTTCCTAGCCTTGGATGGAGCTGCTCGCTGCTTGGACGGATGGAGTTGGTGCCTGTGCAGCTGCCTTGGTGAGCTTGCTTTGCTAGCGCGCTTCTCTTTCTTGTTCTATTGTGGACGACTGCCGCAAACAAACATTCCAGCATGCTGCTAAAGCACAAAATGAAGCACAAATCAAGCACCTTGGGAAATGCACTGAGAAGCTACGCACAGTGTCTGCTGAATAGCGTACGCAATCAAAATCGACTCTTTTAGGCTTGGAATGCAGAAGTGGTACTGATTAGTGTGTGATATTTGCTTGAAATGCTGTACATCAGTGGATTTGTCACCTCACCGAGCCACAAACCCAACTTTGTAGAATAGATACTGATTTAATCTTCAAACCGCGGGCTTTGCATCCACTGTCGATAGTAATGCAGACCGAAGTGGGAGGCTGGAGGGAATGAGGGAGGCAGAGACAAAAAAGGAGGAGGAGGAGCAATAACCCAATCACCCGATTGTGATGCTGTACTTTGTGCAGAAAAGAAGCATTGAACCCCAACCCGCGTGCTACTTTTTGCTTTACGGGTATTGATTGTGACAGGTGTCCAGAACTGCTGAGCTTTGCTGTGCAGCTCGCAAAGTTTGGCTTTGTTTGGACTTGTCAAGCAAGCAAGAGCTCCATACTGAAAGCAAGTGACTTGTCAAACAAGCAAGAGCTCCATACTGAAAGCAAGTGAGAACGAGGAGCCCAAAAGCAAAGCAAGCGAAGTTGCGCTATCCGCGGATGTCCGCTTTTGCAACTTGAACCAACGAGCGCGGGTTATTTTGCCGTCACCAGACACAGCAACAAAATGTCACCGCCCATGCATTATTGGCAATAGACTTTGTGTGGTATATATATGTGTGGATGAATCGGCTTGGAACTGGGGTTTAACATCTTGCTTTGGTACTTCTTTCTAGATTCCATTGGCGCGGAGCGTCTCTCCCTTTTGCAAGATCCCCAACTTCTAAAGTCGAGCTCAAGACGACATTGTGAGCCGCAGATCTCGACTGAATCTTCGCGAATTTCCTCTGAGCAGAAAAGAATAGAGCGCGCGCTTTCGTTCACGCACCAGCACATGAAGTCAGAACTGCGCTATCACTCGACCTGATCATTTTCCAAATGGAGACAACGATTTTGCCCACACTCGATTAGCATTCATGTTATTATAGCAACATGAGGAAGCAAATCACCTCACAAAACCGATTTGCCTTTGTGCTTGTGTTGTTTTGACACAGCGGAAGGAATCGTTCCAATTTTCAGATTGTACTATGTACACTCTTATAGATATCACCTTCCTAGTTCGGCTCTCAAATAAATACGCAGACTGTTTGAGCAAGATTCCCGTAAATCTTGACTGGATTCTACATTTAAAACCGATCTCTGTTGAGCACGCACTGAATGGAACAGTGCGCACTTATTCGAAAGTCTCACTGTAAGTGTCCAACTGGATTCATTCAGTTGGTCGCCTCTTTGAAAATTTCAGTCTTCGTCTCTTGTGTTTGCCAAACTGCAAGGAAGTTGCCAAGTGAATGGGTCTCTTGGTCTTGACCTTGCTCGAGATTGCTTTCTCGATTCGTGTGCTCAATTGTCCGCAACAATTGATCCGTGTGAAGCAACCTACCACGTTAACGCAGTGACATAACAAAAGACAAAAGCAAACAAATGCTGCATCTCAGCTGCACCGCCACTCAGAAAAAGAAAAGTGAAGCCATCGATTAAACTGCACTGTCCAGCCGACATTCTTCTCTATCAGCCCATGAACTTCAAGACCATTGTTCTCTCTCATACAATTCTCCAGTCAAGTCCAAAACAAAGATGTGTGGGGGTGTCCTGTCGCAATTGCCATTCGTTTGCAGGTGTCAAATCAAGTGCCGCGAATCTTGCTCGACATGTCTTGTCCCAAATGCGAGCAAGAGCTCCTCAGCAAGTCGCTTTTGTGGCGACGTCACGCAGCACACCCACCGACCAGTAATAACAACAAGTTGAATCTTTGCTTGTGTGTGGTGCTCGCTGCCATTTTGTTTCTCTCAGCGGTGCATTTGACGCGTCGCGGCCGCTTTCTTCCGTTGCTTCTTGGACGCGAGAACGCTTCTTAAGAAATTGTAAAAAGAAAAAAGAGATGGCGCGCAGTTGATCGGAGGAAAACGGGCTTGGGCTCGCCCACCGTGACAGCTTACCGCCTTGACCGGAGCCATTCTCGGGTTCTCTCTCTCTGCTCAAGTTGTCGATCAACTTCAACCCGCCAAATGACCCAGCGCCAGCCTCACTAGCTGTTGCTCCAAGGTCTCCACTGTGGTGTGTCAGTCTTGTTTTGGCAAGCAAGCGCGCAGGTAAGCCACGCGAAGAGATCTTCCGCTGGTCCTTCGATCGGCGGGCTTGCCCATTCATTCTCATTGACCTGTCGAGGAGACAAAGCAAGCAAGCAAGCTTGATTGATTGATTGATTCTGTGGCGAGCGAGTACAGTATCACAGTATCAATCTGATCCAAATCGCGAGCCGCCACAGAGATAAATCAGACGTCAACGCATACAAACGCCCAAATATGAAACCCAGTCGACGCTTTCCCAATCGAATCAATCGCATGCTTGCGAACCAGTCTGCCCATCGCGTCAAATCACTTTTGGTGGGTTCACTCTGATTGGGCAAAAGCATCTCGTTCGGGCCACCTTCGCGCAACCTCCGTCCACGATTTTCTGTTCAGCGCTCTTTCACAATTCGATTTATTCCATCGCCCACATTTCACCAACAGCTACAAACGGCCAAAGCGCACGTCGACAAGGGCCGAAATGAAGCTCCTCGCAGTGACCGCGACGGCGGCGGCGCTCTTGGCAGCGTCGCTCGTGGACGCCGCGACCAACACGACGAGCTCCTCCTCCTCCTCCTCTTCGTCGGCGTTCTGTGCCGACACGCAGCGCGTGACGCTGGCCTCGTGCGGCGCCAAGTGCGGCGACGACCAGCCCTGCGCGCAGTACCCGAGCGGCTCTGCGACGACCTGCAGCGACGCGCCGGGCGGCAAGTGCGTCGAGCAGGACGCGTCGTGCACATACCAGTGCCTGGACGACACGTACAAATCGGGTGCGCTTGCGCTCAAGTGGACGCTCTTCGTGAAGGAGCCGAAAGCAAACGACGACACATCGACCGCGCCGATCGAGAAGATCGCGGCCGGCGTCTTCTCCTCGGAAACGCGCGCGATGTGAGTTTGCTTTTTATGATGTGTTCGTATTGCTAGCGGGTGATGGGACAGCAAATGTACTGAAGGTGATCGTGGTTGTGTTATGTTGTGTGCAGCCAAATCACGGGCTTTGACAACGCGGACGTGCAGAAAGGGTCGGTGAAGACCGTGACGTTTACCGACGGCGCGTTCGCGACAGCCGCGGTGCTCGAGAGCCTGTACGTGCTCCTGCTGCTATTTGATAGCATTGTTTGTGTGCATTGATATATGAGTCTAACGGTGTCGGGTGTTCTCACTTGACCGTGCAACAGTGTCATCACGAACGTGGACCTCTCGACCGCGCAAACAAACTTGCTCCCAAAGAGCGTTAATTTGCTGTGAGTGCCCATGCGAGGCTTTCTACTAGTACTTGCCTCACGTCCCCAATGTATAATGGCTAATCGACGGACTAATACCCTCTCTGTATCTCTTGCCATCTATAGGTATCTGCAAAACTGCAACCTCAAGGCGTTCCCAGTGGACATTGCCAACATGGGCAACCTCGCGCAGCTGTACGTGCCCATATCCATACACTCGCACGTGTCCCAAGTTTTCCCCTGTTGTGTGAACAGTGCTAACCTGTATGTATTGTGGAATGCTGTAGGAACCTCGCAAAGAACGTCATCACGGAGACCCCAGCCAGCGGCTCCAGCGTCGCCACGGCGCTCCAGAAAGTCAAGACTTTGTAAGTGTTCGTTGGTAAATGTGTTGTATTTTATTGGGAGCCCACAAGGAATCTAATGGAGCTACTCTATGTTGATACAAAACAGGGATCTGAGCGCCAACGCCCTCACGAAGTTCGACTTGGTGCTGCCAGAAGTGACCTCACTGTACGTGATTTAACGCTCCTGATATTCGCTCACAGAGAGGAATCCAGCCAAGCTCTAACCTGTTCTGCCTATCTACTTGATGCCTGGTTTCCGTGATGCAGGAACTTGGGAGACAACGCGCTCGAGACTTTCCCAACTTCGATCTTCAACATGACCAAGCTCACATCGATGTGCGTTGAACAACACTGTATCTGGGACTCTACCTATCGACCTAAGACTCATTCCAATACTCTCTCGTCTGCCATGATCCAAACAGCAATCTCAAGGGCAACAGTATCAAGAGTCTGGTGGTGACCAAAGCGCAGTTCACGCTCCTCAAGCGGTTGCTCAGCAACAGCACGCTTGGCGTCGATGCCACGACCGGATCGTGCGCGTCTGGCGCGACGGAGGACAAAGTGCTCGACGCAGTGGTGTGCATCTCCGAGTCCGCTGGAAGCACCAACACGCCCACGGATGACAAGAAGAGCGGATCGTCCAGTACGATCATCATCGTCGTGTGCATCGCTGCGGCGGTGTTCCTGCTCGGCGGCGCCGCGTTCTTCTTCTACCGCCGCAAGTCGAACAGCAAGGACGACTACTTTGCCACGATGTCGTACAACAACAACAACAACAACAACAACACGAACCAGTCGAACCGAACGCCAGGAGGTCACCGCCCATCGACCAACAACAACGGCCGTAATCGCGGATCGTCTGCGTTCACTGGACCAAAGGGTCCGTCGTTCTCGACCAACGGCACGACGGGTGACTACTCTCAGATCGGACGGTACCAGAGCGAGATGAACGACGACACGATGGCCACGCAGGAGTTGCAGCACGTGCGCGAGATCCCGCGCATTGGCAAGAACGTTGTGCGCATCGACGCGCGAGACATGAACTACACGCGCAGCATCGCGAAGGGAGCGTTCGGACAGGTCTGGCTCGCGCACTACAACGGCGGGCTCGTCGCCGTGAAGAAGATGCTGACGAACGACCCAGCGAACGTCGCGGACTTTGTCGCGGAGCTCAACCTGCTCGCGACGCTGAACCACCCGCGCATCCTCGGACTCATCGGCGCCTGCTATGACGACTCGCTCTCGGATCTGCAGATCGTGATGGAGTTCATGGACTCGGGCGACTTGCTTACTGTGCTTCGCAAGCACTCGCCCACGGAGCTCACGTGGGACAACGGCAAGGGCACGTTCTGCGTGCAGATTTGTGAAGCAGTGTACTACTTGCACAGCCTCGCGACGCCGCTGATCCATCGTGACATCAAGTCGCGCAACATCCTCATGGACTCGCACAAGGGAGCCAAGCTCTCGGACTTTGGCGAGAGTCGCGAACGCACGTTCCAGCAGACAATGACTGCGGGTGTGGGCACAGCACGATGGGTCGCCCCTGAGATCATTTTGGGCGAAGACTACAGCGAGCTCGCGGATATCTACTCGCTCGGCGTGCTGCTGACGGAGCTCGACACGCACAAGATCCCGTACCAGGACATGGGGCTCGAAGAGACGACGATCGTGCAGCAGGTGGCAGTGGGAAAGCTCAAGCCCAAGGTCTCGGACACGTGCCCAGAAGTGATCCGCCGACTCACGCACGAATGCCTGCAGTCAGACCCGCAGCTGCGGCCATCTGCGGCGCGAGTGTTGCAGACGCTCATGTCGTCCACACTGGCGCGACGCCCGACGACCATTCTCGAGACCGAGTAAATGCAAAAGCCAGCCTTCACTTTATGAACCCAGGCTTCTGTCCAGTTCCCAGCTCTTCAAAACTGCAGGTGTATGGTGCTGCTGGGTATTCCTTCAACAACTTCCACCTCTCCGGTTTCGGCTCCTTCTACTCTATTTCAACTTTGTTTAACTCCTCGCTACATTTGCTTGTCCGCAGACACATGGGGGAAGGAAAAACACGCGATGTCATCCTAAATATAACCCTTTGATTTCCATGAAAAGCAACTAGATGTGACGATGACTGAATGAGTGATGCGCTATTCCTTAAGAGTGCTAAAGAGCAGATTGCAAGCGAGCTCTGAGCAACACGTGTGCGTCGATTCGACAGTCCGAGACAGAGATGCAGACTCCAGGCAAAGCGCATCCACGAGGCACTGGTATGAGTAGCAGTCCCAAGCCCTTCCTGTCGCAGGATGTCTTTCGCCTGGTCGTGCGCCTCGAAGCCCAGAAAGTGCTCGGCGAGGTGGACGTTGGCGCGCTAGAGAGGAAGTTTCGCGTGCCGCTGGGCTACTCGGAGGAAGATACGCACCGCAAGCAGGAGAAGCTCGACCTGGAGGTAATGTTTCGTCAGCTCGACTGATTCATTTTGGTGAAAGTGGTGGAATATAGTGACTAACCCTCCTGAATGAACCAGAATTTACCAGGTCCAGGCGCGTACGAAGTGGAGGATCCGTGGAAACCGGACGACCTGACGCTGCACCACCAGTCTGCGATTTTCGCATCGCGTACAGATCGGGATCCTTTTCAGTTGGCATCTCTCATACAGATCAGCAATGGTTCCAGCAGCTCAACCATGTTGCCCTTGTCAAAAGCACCAAATCAGTCGGCGAACAACAACAGCAGCAACAGCAGCGAGCTTTATAGCCCCACACGAGCCCTCGAGACCAGTCAATATCATCCTCCGCCTTTGGACTCGTTCAGTCGAAGCACGCGAGGTCTCGAGCCAGCAATTAGCGCCACTAGAAGAACGCGAGCACAACAGCAGCAGCACACACTCGAGGCATTTCCACTGAACGAAGAGCAAGATGAAGGCTCTCACCCATTTCTTCAGAACCACCACCACCAGTGCGCAGCTTGCTCTCGACCCAGAGCGCAGTGTTTCCTCGCGTCTCAAAAGACAAGACCTCGTCATTCCTCATTCCGGTGTCTACGACAGACCCTGACCTTAAGCCAGGGATCTACGACGTTCGGCGGTTCTGGGATACCAAAAGCCCGACTGACCTGGACGACCCGCCCCAGCATCACCAGCATCATCGTCATCGAGCAACCAGTAGCAATATACTCCATGATTCTCCATCGTCTGCGGCGTTCGGAGCCTCGCGAGAGAAGCGCGAGGTCATGTGGTCGCCCGCGCGCAATCCGCCGTCGTATGCGGTCCCCGAAGCCTGGAACGCGTCCCCGCACTACGCGAAACAAAAGACCAAAGTGCTCCACGCAGTCGAGAAGGACAAGAAGCGGAAAGAGACGCAGAAGCAACTGATGATGGCGATGAAGATGAACAGAGGCCTCGAGAGCTCCAAATCCACGCCTGGTCTCTCGTCTCTAAAGCACGCGAACAGATTCCCAGCAACACATAGTGGTACCACCAGCAACGAGAGCCTTGATCCGTTCGAGTGGCTCCGTAGACAACCGCAGGGCGAGCACCGCGTGAACCTCTTGGCGACAAAGTACGGACTCCTGGAGCAGGTCAAGACCCCACAGCACCAGCAGCGATCTCCCGCACAGTAATGAGCGGGACGAGCGCATCGTCGTCAGCTGCCGGCTGCCCGGGGGATGATGCTGAGCGCCACTCTCTTCTCGCGCAAGAAAGTGCGCCACCTCAAGGCGAGCATCGTCCAGAAGAGCCGCAAGCGGTTCACGCATGAAGAGCAGTTCGGCGTGTACTTGCCCAACGGCAGGAAGCTCAGCCATCTGGAGGACACGCTACACGCGTGTGGGCTCGCGACGCGATCACTCGTGCAGATTGTACCAGCGACCCCAACACCGACAGCAACAACCGATCCATCTACGAGCAAGCACACATCAGCGTAAGCCACACTAGCAGCAAAAGAGTAAAGCGCGGGTTCGTACAATCAATGTCCATGTGTAAACGCTTGTGCTTGACATTGTCTTTGACTTTGAGCTGTCTGACTTCTTAACTTAATCCACGGTCACGGCCTTGGCCAAGTTGCGCGGCACGTCCGGGTTGATGCCCTTGCGCACCGCGAGCTCGTACGCGATGAGCTGGAGCGGGATGGACGCGAGCAGCGCGGTCATCGGGCCGTTCGTCGGGATCGGGATGATCGTGTCCGCGATGTTCTCGCACATCTTCGGGTTGTCTGTGATCACGATCGTGTACGCGCCGCGCGCGCGCACCTCCTCGGCGCAGGTCTTCATGTGCGACGCGTGCTCGTCGTCGAGCACGATGAGGATGATCGGCGTCGCGCCAAACTTGCCGTCTTTCTCGTTCTCAATGAGCGCGAACGGGCCGTGCTTGAGCGCGCCACCCGGGTACCCCTCGGCGTGCAGGTACGTGATCTCCTTGATCTTGAGCGCGCCTTCGTACGCGATCGGCTCGCCGTAGCCGCGGCCGAGCACGAACAGGTGCTCCGAGCGCATGAGCTTCTCGGCGATGCGCGCGCAGAGCTCGCGCGAGCGCAGCGCCATGCCGATCGCAATCGGCAGACGGTGCATGCACTGGATGAGCTCGTCCATCTTGGCGCGGTTGCCGTCCGCGCGGTTCTGCGCAAACCAGGACGCGATGAGTCCCATGACGGTCACCTGGGTCACAAAAGCCTTGGTGCTCGCCACGGCGTTCTCGCGGCCAGCGTTCAGGTACACGCCGCACTTGGTCGAGCGCGCGATGAGCGAGCCAACTGTGTTCACGACCGAGAACGTCGGGATCTCGGCGGGCATCTCCTCCGCCGACTTGAGCACGCGGTGCACGTCCTTGGTCTCGCCGGACTGCGACACCACCAGCAAGCCACCTTCTTTCTTTGGCAGGCGGTCGCTCGCGCACTCAGACGCGTCCTCCGTGCTCACCGTGTCGAAAGAGTTGAGCGATCGCATCAGCTTCGCGCCGTACTTGCTCGCATACAGCGACGTACCGCACGCCGCGATCATCAAGTGCTTGATCTTGAGCATGCGCTCCTTGTCGGCCTCGAGACCACCGAGGTACACGTGGTCGTCCGAGACGCGGCCGCCGTAGCCCAGCGCCGCGGCCACCGCCTTGGGCTGTTCCATAATCTCACGGATCGTCCAGTGCGGGTACGGCGCTGGCGAGAGACGCACCTTTACATCCGGCGCGATCGCGAGACGGCTCGTTGGGAATCGCTGGAGGAAACCCTCCTTCTCGTCCACAGGGTTGAGCTCCGCCGAGTCCGACTTGAGCACCGCGAGCTCGCCGTCCTGCAGCGAGATGAAGCGCTTGGTGTAGCGACTGAACGCCGTGGTCTCGGACGCCACGTACATCTCGTTCGAGCCGTAGCCGATGCAGAGCGGCGAGCCGTTGCGCGCGATGATGATCTTGCCCGGCTCGTCACGCGCCATGACGCAAAGCCCCCACGTGCCTTCGAGGCGTGTGAGTGCGATGCGCGTGGCTGTGAGCACGTCCGCGCCTTCGCCCATCAAGTGACCGATGAGCTGTGCCGCGACCTCCGTGTCCGTCTCGCTCGAGAACACCACGCCCTCCGCCATTAGCTCCTGCTTGATCTCGTAGTAGTTGGTGAACGTGCCGTTGTGGATGAGCGACACGCGACCGTGCATGTCCGAGTGCGGGTGCGAGTTGCGATCCGTCTTGGCGCCGTGGGTCGCCCAGCGCGTGTGAGCGATGCCGACAGTGTTGCCTTCGTGCTGCCCCTGCGACTTCTTGAGCAGGTCGATCGAGTCCGCCGTGCCGCTCACGGACGCGAACTTGGTCGTCATGATCGGTGCAGCAGGCTCGCCCTCCGCGGGCATTTTCTGCGTTGACATGCCGGCCGAGTCGTAGCCGCGGTTCTGCAGGATCGTGAGCCCTTCGAGGAGAAACTCGGACGCGTTCTGCGAGTCACCGACCACGCCAACAATGCCGCAGCAGTCGGCCTCGCTGTTCTTCTGGTCGTAAAGCGCAAGCGCGCCAACGCCCGAGGCCGCGAGCGTGGCGAGCAGCACGCGCGTCCAGCGCTTGTCGTCGCTCTGCGTCGTCTGCGCAACCGCCGCAGCAGCTGACAGTGGCGCGGCGTGCGCGCGCTTCATAAGGCGCGACGAGCGCAGCGAACTGGACGTGAAGCTTCTCGTGGTGGTACTGGTGGTGGCCGTCGTCGTGCGGATGGCAGCAGAGGCGGTGGCCGCATGCGCGCGGCGCAGCGGGAGTGACGCGCGCAGCATGTGAGTGTACGATGCGTTTGGGAGTTTGCGGGCGGATACGAGTTTGAAGAGCTCAAATGCGCAGATTCGAGTAGAAATGGGGGAGGATGGATCCATGCAGAGAGAGCAAGCTCAAACCAGGTGGAGTACGCTGATTGGCTGAAAGTCAGGACTTCAGAAGAATTGTACCTCCTCCAGTGGTAAAAAAACAATCCATCGTGTGGCACACTGTACCGCTTTTCAAGTGAAAGGGTGCGCTCGCACGCTTTTTGGATCCATCTGCCTGGCGACAGGATAGCAAAGCGACGCGGATTCCGCATTCTCTCTCGAGGTTGAAGCGCATCAAAAGCCAAGCAAAGCAGGATCGCGAGTGAGTGAGTGAGTGAGTGAGTGAGCGAGCGAGCACCTCTTCTCCACACACAGCTCGCAGTGTGATCATGGTGACGCATTGCGCGTTGCGCGCTTCTTGCACTCGCCGGTACGGTGCTTCAGCAACACCTCGCTCACATTGCACTTTCAAGATTATGCGCGGACAGGATCACCTACCGATGCGTATGGTCACCATTGCGTAGCAAGGGGAGTGACGCGGTCACCAACAACAGTCGGGGCGAATGACGAGAGCGCACTGGAGACCAAAAGAGATCCGACTCAACAAGACAATTGCAATTGGTTGCATCTTCATATCCATGAAGTGATTTTCTCCACAACTCACGATGGACGCGTGGATGCACACCGATGTGATTTCGCCACAAATGAGCGAGTTTACGAATTACCGTCGTCATTGCCGTTGGTGCTTTGTTTGGTGCATGCGCATCCTTTTGGCTTTCTGGTGTTTGTGTGGTAGATGAGCTTCTTTCGGAAGACGAAACGAGCATCGGACCGATCACTGTGCACCGAGAACGGGAAATGACTTGTGGGCAGACCGCTGCAGCAGCAAATGACTGCAAAATCGACATGTGGATGTGTGTGGCTCTCGTGCACGACCTGACTGCGTCTTCTATGGATTCTTTGGGGATGGACCAGTAGTGTACCTGAACGGATGTTCTTTACTACTTGGTGCAAATATGTTGCTAGTATGTCGATAGTGATCGATCCCGCACAAGGCTTGTGCTTTGGCGTTACTGGATCAATCAAGAGCGTTGTCTTCTTCGATGAAGCCAAAGGGAAGTGAGCATGAGGCCCATAATTTTATGGTCCGACTCACAACCAAATACTACTTCCACGTATCGATGCGGTGCTGGGCAGGACTAGAAAATGAAGAATTGACCAGGGATTGGATTCTTCAACTCGAGGTACTCGCATGGGCATTGCCTTACCTGGTTGGATGTTGCGCGGTCCCCCTGCAGAAACTGCCATTGCTGTTGATCTGCTGCGGGAGTTGCTAATGCTCAACTACTCTTTCTTGACCGGGATGTACGTCCGCTGCTCCGTCTAGTACATACGTGCTTGATCTTGATTCGTTGCGGGGTAGTAGCTCGCAGTGATTCTGCCCTGAAAAGATATGGTGACGAGTATTGTGGCTCGCCGGACACGCGTGTATGCTAAAGTTCGTGAAGCGAAGCAGCGTATCAACCAGCATCCAGGTACCTGATTTTTCTGAAGTAACCTCCGAATACTCGGGTGTGATTTTTGACTTCGACAATATACTGATCTAAGAATACCTTTTGGGGAGTGATCTTCGACTTGACTGTGAGACTCGCAAAGCTTAATGCGATTCTCACAGTAGGCAGGAAATGGTCACTGCGCTAGCACGACGCGCTTGCGTCGCTTCTTCTCGTTCGCCTTGGCCTCCAGCTCCTCCTGCTCGCGCACGGCAATCTTGCGCGCCGCCTTGTCCATCCAACCGCTCGTGCGCGTCTGCCAGCTCTTCTCGCGCTACCGCAGCACATTCATTGCCTCCTCGCGGATGCTCAGCAGGCGGTGCTGCGCGAGCGCGCGCCGGTTCTGGATCGCGCTCTCGGCCAGCGCGAGTTTGCGCTCGAACGCATCCTTCTTCTGCTTCTCCCTGTCCGCGGCGGTCGTGACAATCTTCTTGATCTCCGCGATGCGGTCCTCCTCCATCTTCTGCAGGTACGCGCGATGCTCGTTCACGAGCACCGTGGTAAGCGATCCCTCGTCCCGCGCGAGCTTCTGCACCTCGGCGAGCTCGACCTCTTTCTTCTTGTGCAGCTCCAGCTCGCGGGCCTCGGCGCGCTTCTTGGTCTCGTCGCTCTCGCGCTCGAGGATCTGCTGGAACGCGCGGATCTCCACGTCCATCGCGCCGCGCTTCTCCTTCTCGAACGCGTCAAAGTCGCGCTGTCTCTGGTTCATCTTTATCGCCATGTCCTCGTCGGCGCGCAGCTGCTCGGCGTGCAGCTCCTTACCTTCTTCGACCAGCCGCGCGCCGTCTAGACGCAGCTCCTTGCCGTAGAACCACTCGTCGACCTCGAGCATCTTGTCGCTCATCTCGCCCAGTTTGCTGCGCAGCTGCGCGGCCTGGTCGCAGAACTGTGACGAGACGCAGAGCAGATCCAGGCTCTGGAACGCGGGGTGGATGCTCTCATCCTTGGCGCCGTCGCGCATCTGCCACCGGTGGTCGCGCGTGGCGAAGCGGTGCTTCTGGTACGAGATGTACTCGTAGATCTTCCAGCCGTGCGCCAGCTCCATCGTGTTGAGCTGGAACACACCCATGACCAGGTTGCTCGGGATGATGAAGAGCGAGAAGAGCGAGTAGTACATCAGGTCGGTCTGCTTCACGCCGTAGAGCTCGGGCATCTTGATGTCTTCGCTAAACACGACCTGGAACATGAGCAGCACGGGCGTCAGGAACAGCTCCGCGAACACGACGCAGTAGCCTGTTACACCCTCGAGCACAGACTCGACGCCTGCCGCCTGGTTGTCGATCTTCTCGCACACGCGGCGCCACTCAGCCTCGTCCAGCGCCTTCTGCTCGCGCGTGCGTCGGCGTCGCTCGCGCAGCTTTCGACGCAGCATGAGCTTCCACTTGGGCCACATGCCCCAGAGATGGCGCAGCAACGGCGCAAAGTACAGCCGCTCCATGAGCAGGAAGCTCAGGTTCACAAAGTAGAAGAGCGTAAAACCGAGAAAATCCGCCGAGCCCATCGCGATCATGCTCTCCGAGAGCGAAAGCACGATCACAAACGGCATCACGAACAGCTTCTCGAAGAGAAAATTCTCGATCAAGATTTCCGCGACGTTGCGCAGCACTTTGAACGCCACGAGGAACGTGTAGATGTGGTCGGTGGACATGGACGAGTACGAGATCTCCCAGATGATGAGCAGCACGCCCATAAACGAGAGCGTGAGCATCATCAGGTTCGCCTGCTTCCGCCGGCGCGGCTCCCAGAACTCGTTCTCCTCGGGCTTCTCCTTCTCGTCCTCGACGTCGAATGGGTCGTCTGGCGCTGCGGCCACCTCCTTGTACGCGTCGTCTTCGTACTGCGGGTCGAGGGTCTCGGGAACCATGAGCCGCGCGCCGAGCACCATGAGATAGACCCCAGCAAGGACCAAACTGACCCCGACGCGGCCTTTCTTGTACTTTGTCACTCGCTCCTGGGTGAGCGAGATCTGGTCGAGCCAGTCGCCCGCGACGCCTTCGAACGACACAGAGTTCGGGTTCGTGAGCGGCGCGCTCGACGAGAAGCTGTACCACCCGAGATCCAACAACACAGGAAGCGTTGAGCCTGTACTGAGCCTGAATGGAGAACCGCCGTCCTCAAATGCAATCGATCTCGTGGTGATTGAAGCAATGGTGATCGACAGAATTGCCCCTCCAAATGGGCCAGCGAATGGAAACACCACGATATCGATCGCTGGGAGAGGCTTCCCGGTGTACGAGCCACTTTACTGCCTATTTGACGAGGTCAGCATCCTATCTGCTCGCTTGGGAAGTGAGCTAGTGTCCTGTGTAATACCCGCGAGCAGAAAAAGAGAAGCTCACGTGCGATTGTCGACTTCGGACGAGAACTTCTGTCGAATTCTGTCGTCTTTACCTTTGATGTTGGAGCAGCGCTGTCGTTCCTGGCCCCAGACGTTGGTCAAGTCGATGGAGGAACTTCAGTGGCAATTCGCGGAAACGAATTCAAGGAAGATGGAGCAACAACTTGCTTCTTCGGTGGTACTCCAGTGAGCGTGGCACGAGTAAACTCCACAGCGATCAGTGTGGTTGCACCCCCAGCAACAAATGGTCTAGGGACAGTCTCCGTGCATTGCATGGAGAACGGCGAGTTGATGGCTTCACCTGACATCGAGTTCACGTACATCCCAGCATTACGGACAGAACAGGTCTCACCACAGATGGGCTATTCGTCAGCCAGAACTCGTGTGCTCGTGCTTGGAAGTGGATTTCTCGAGGACTATCTTGTACACTGTAAATTGAGAAAGATCGGCGATCGCGCAATTTGTTTCCTCGGAGGAAATCGCATGCATCGCGCCGCCAAACTCTCCAGGCGCAGTTCAGTTTCTGTGGCTCTGAACTCCGAGGAAGTATCCGACGGATCAGCAAAGCACGCCTTCGAATACATAGGTTTGTGTGGGTTTTCTTATCACTGCCTCCCAGTCATTGCTCGTTGTCTAACTAACTGGTGTTCGCTGTTTATTCTGCCATGTAGCTGATCCGATTCTGCGAAGCGTGTTTCCGCCGTTCGGATCTGAAGCTAACAATTCGAGGCTCCTAGTTCTGGGAGCAAACAGCATCGCTCAAGACGGTGTTCAGTGCGTCTTCGAGTCACTCGACCTAAAGAGCAGCATTGCGGCACCAGCTCTCCGTGTGACAGACAAGACTGTCCTGTGCTACTCGCCTCCACTAACGCCAGGAATGTCGCGTATTCGACTCATGCTTCATGGGGCGATCTCGGACAACCACGTCGCGTACAACGTTACTGGTACGAGCCTCTTCACTCCCACTTATCCTACCTACCACGCTTTTTCATACTGATATCAAACGTGTTGTGTCGTTCTTCCGAGGTTGCTGTCGATCCAGCCAAGCTCCGTGATAGAGGGCAAACGCACCCAGGTCACACTGTCTGGAGTTGGTTTTGTGGAGTCCCCACTATTTCGATGCCGCTTTGGTGATGATCTAGTGTCCCCAGCACGATTTGATCTCCTGGAGAAGGTGGTTTGTGAAGTACCGCCACAGAAACCAGGATTCACTGCGGTTCAAATCTCAATCAGCGGTCAAGATTTCGCGAGAGACATCGTATCCCTTGAAGTTCGAAGCGCGCCAGTCGTGGAGTATTTCGAGCCTGCATTCGGTCTTATCGGCGAGGCGACTGTTATCCGAATTGCTGGCAAAAACTTGCCTCGAGGCATCCGTCTTGTATGCTATTTCTCGGAACTAAACGTGGCTGTCAGAGAAAGCAACTCGAACGACTCAAGTCGTGAATGCATCGCTCCAAGGATATCGCGGAAGTTTGGACTTAGAGTCACCGTTCGCGGTTCAACACTACGCTGCCGGTTTGGAACCAAGGATGTCGTACCAGCCAATTGGATTTCAGAAAGTGCGTTATCGTGTGCGGTGCCCAGACATACGCCCGGATTCGTGAACGTCTACGTGACAAACAACCTACTCGACTACTCCGAAGACTTTGGTGTGTTCCAGTATCTCCCGAGCCCGATGTTGCTTTCGTTTGAGCCACTGGCAATAGATGCAGCTGGGACTACAAGCCTTACGCTCTCTGGTCGAGAATTCAGGAACTCCAGCAGTCTACGATGCGTCATTGGAGGCGATTTGACGCCCGCAACTTTCGTTTCTGACGCAAAGATCCATTGTGAGGTTCGGCAGCCGACCCGAGCAAGTGTGGCGGTCGGTCTAGTCGACTTGGATGTGGCGATGAATGCAGTATTTGCACAGGAAGCCTTGACGGTGAGCCATTTTGAAGCAAACCTGTGGATGCAACCGAGGTCCAACTCCAGTTGTGGAAGCAGCCATTTAGCTCTGAGAAACTTCTCTCTTGGGATGGCTTCAGAACGTGAGATGGCATGCAGATCCTGCTATCCAGGGCTATCCTGCCCAAGCAGCTCCAGTTATCCTCGAAATCCTGCCAAGAGCTATTATGCTGGACTCGACGACCCACCTGGCGCTTCGAGGCGATCATTTTGACGACATGGCGCTGATGCAGTGCCGCTTTGACGGGATCCACGTGACGGAGGCACTGTTCATCGACCCGACCGAGATTCGATGCCCAGTTCCACAAGGCGACTGGCCACTCTTCAGCCTCGTTACAGTCGACATGGCGCTAAATGGTGTGGATTACACTCCTGTGCGCTCCAAGATCCCCGTTATCGCGCCACTGGAAGTGCTCGGTATGACGTCAAAGCACGCTATCATCGGGTATGCGCAAGAAGTCATTGTCTACGTATCAGAGCTCCTTCTCTCGGACGTGTTACAATGTCGAATCGGAGAAAGCTACGAAACCAAAGGTCGGATGGTCACACGAACAGCGATGTCGTGTACGATTCCGATCATCTCGACTCCGGGAAAACTGCGGCTGTCTGTTTCAGCAAACGGCATTGACTTCACCGACTCGAAAGAGCTGGAGCTCACGTACCGTGCACCGCCAAGTGCTGGCAATTTACATAGAAACGTTGGCTCGATCCGCGGTGGAGAGGTTGCTATTGCACAAGGCTACTCCTTTTTCGAGGGAAGCGACTTCTTTGGCGCATTCGACGAGAAGCTTGTGGTCCCAGCGACGTATCTTGACTCGGCAACGATTTCGTGCGTTGTTCCAGCCTGGGGAAGCAAAGATCGACCCGACGGTTCTCCTTCGATATTCTCTGTGAGTGTGCGGATCGGATATTCCAACGGCAAAGAAGAAGTGCTCCTCCCGTCGAGTGTGGATGCACTCGGGTGGATCTACTACCCTGTTTTCAAGAATCTAGTGGTGGCCCCTCGGTTATTTTCTCTGGCGAACTTACGACAGTGATGATTCGTGGCTTCGATCAGCACATTCCGCAGCAGCACACAGTGCAATGTTTGATTCGAGATCAGCAAGGATCAATTGTCTACAGCCCTCGAATCTCGTTCAGAGCATCGAGATCCACTGAAATGACCGTACTGGCGAACTTCACCGCTCCTGGCTGGTATGTTCTTGAACTCCGATCTGGAGGGTACTTGCTCAATAGTGACGCACTGGTGCTACAAGTGAAGTCCAAGTTGGAAGTGATTGACGTGACGCCGCGCTCTGGACCACTGCGAAGAGGAACCATTGTGCACGTGAGCGTCACTGGGCTGTCGCCACTTGCGGGGAAATTGTTCTGCGTGTTTGGCAATCAGAGTATCTCTGTGGTTCCAGTCAACGAATCGAGTCTCTGGTGCAGATCTCCTCGCAGCAACAGCAACCCGGGACCGATTTCACTGAGCCTATCGCTTTCAAGTGGCGCGCAATCTGAGTATCGAAGGGGCTTTGAATACGTCCCAGACGAGGTGGTCACTGGGGTGAATCCCACGAGCGTGTCCAGTTTTTCAAAAGAAGACCTGATCGTGGCTGGCACAAACTTCTACCGGGTTCAGGGTCAAGCGCCAACCTGTCAAATCGGAACGGTGGTGACGCCAGCCACGATTCGCTCACCTACTGAGATACTGTGCGTGTCTGTGTACCTTGACGAAGGCAAATACGCAGTATCTGTCGCGTGCGACGGGGCAAATTACGCTGCATCGAACGCATCGGTCGTCGTTACTGCTCGGATGCGCATCATCGCAGCCTCTCCAGATCGCAGCCCGTCGTTTGGAGGATCTCCTGTAAGTGTGTTCGGCCAAGGACTCAACGCCGACTCAACGCCCGAGTGCGTCTTTGGTGCGCACGCGTTTGTTACGATTGGCGTCGTGCATTCTCCAACGCAGATGTCGTGCCCGGTACCCGACGTGAACACCACAGCAATGCTCCCGTTAGCCATCACAGTTGGTAGTACGCAGACAAACTCGCTATTGATCCGCTTTGAAGCCCCGCTCCTGTTAACTGCGGTACAGCCTCGATTTGGGTTCGCTAGAGGAGGCTTGCAAGTGAGCATCGTCGTCACGAATGCACCGAATGATGCGAGACTTTGGGAGAGTGTCGTGTCCAACACTGTCAGCTTCGCTTACGACGCCACAATCAGCATTCACTCCGTCACAAGAGAGTACAGTACCGAGCAAAACGGCACAGCGCTGTTGTTGATCGAAGGCTCCGATTTCGTCAACACCCCAGCGCTTGCGTGTCAAGTCGGAGATTTCACGCCTGTTCCTGGAATTTCCGTCGACAGCTCCCATGTTTCGTGCCGTGTGCCCTCGACTTGGCAATCGCTGCGGTGTATCGGCGCCAGCTTGAACGGCCAAGACTTTGTGACGTACAAGCTGCCAGTCTCGCCTAATCCAAACATTATTGTGGGCTCGATTCTCCCGCGGAGTGGACCAATTGAAGGCGGTACCGAAGTCGTGCTTCAATTGGGCAGCTCCGCGACGGCGCTGGATGCACGAGATGTGATTTTCTTTTGTGCTTTCGGTGAAAATGAAGCTATTGAAGTAGTCTATGAGGCGTCCTCTGTTGTGAGATGCCGGAGCCCAGCGTCGCAGTCGCCGTCGGCGGTTCCTGTCATCTCGACTTGGCGAGTAGCCGACATGCAAGGCGAATTCACAGCCGCCCAGCTGTTTCCGCTCCAATTCGAGTACGAAATCACCCCGCAGCTGCAATCGATCAGCCCAATGACTGGCAACTCTGTCGATCCGACGATGATCTCAATTCTCGGGAGTGGCTTTAAAAACGGCTTGACCGTTCGGTTTGGCGTCGGCGAAAATGCATCGTATGCCGATGCGGAGCTGCGCTCTGATACTCAACTTGTGGTGGCAGTCCCGAGAACGAAGTCGAGGTCAGTGGTGGAGGCGGTCCAGTGAGCGTATCTATCACGGCAAATTCGGTGGACTTCAGCAATAGCGTTGTGTTTGAGTACGAACCCCAGAGTTTGCTGCTGTCGGTATCTCCGCGCCACATCTTTCGAGATATGATTCGAGGTGGCGATCAAGTCGAGCTTTTGATATCTGGGGTCAACTTTATCGAGTACGCAGCAGAGATGACCCAGTGCCGAGTAGGAAACGCAGCGCCGTCGAACGTGACGTGGCTGTCGACGTCTCAGCTGATTTGCTACCCGCCTGATCTGCCAGCTGGCGTGTACACCGTTGCAGTTTCAACAAACGGACGTGATTTCACGAATGACGGACTCGAGGTCGTGTACCACGACAATTTCATCCTCAACGCCATGAGTCCACCATTTGGGTCAGTTCAGGGTAACACACGTGTGACGATCCACGGTGCGAACTTTGATGCGGTCAGCACGACAGATTTCGTCTGTTTGTTTGGAAACACAGAATCAAAGCTGCAGATGATCAACTCCACCGTGGCAGAGTGTGATAGTCCGCCGTACAGAGCTGTTGACGCGTCTAGCACTGATGATAGCAAAGTCGTGAACTTCTCGATTGGATACCGAGGCGGACGTGACATCGAAGATTACCTCAGTGACCAAGTCGTCTGGAGCTTCGAGTACATGCGAACGCCGACGATCGACTCGGTTGATCCGCGTTTCGCCAGCGATGGACAAGCATTATACTGCCAGTTTGGTGCTTGGTTCGTGTCAGCGCAGGTGCTGTCAGCGACAGAGGTCAAGTGCTTGAGTCCTCCTCATCGCTCGCCATCCCCAAAGGTCGTGGACGTCTCAGTTACCAAGCAGAGTCACCCCATGCCAAGCTTTCCCGACAAAGACTCGAAATCCGATGCCAGCTCGCTGCTGCCATCATCAAGTGTGACATTTTCGTACCGATTGCTACCTTCAGTCGTCTCAATCGACCCGTCGGTGGGGACAACAGAGGGAGGAACAGCAGTTCAGATCACAGCGCTTGAAATTGGCGCAGAGAGCTCGATCTGGCGTCATTTTGGTGACGCCATTGTGAAGGGTGAAACCAATAGCGACGATGACGGCGACACAGCGGCGTGCGTGTCACCACTATTGCGACAAGGCCGGGTATTCCTGGAGATCTCAACCAACGAGGTAGACTTCAGCGAATCGTTCGTGCCTTTTTACGTCGACACGAGGGCTGCGATCACGCAACTGAGCCCTCGCTATGGGAGCTCCTCTGGTGGAACTCGAGCTCTCATCACCGGGCATCATTTCAACGATACGGGTTCCTTGGAGTGTGCATTTGGCGCTTCCAGAGTTCCAGCAAAGTGGCTCTCGTCTCAGTCGCTCCAGTGCCTGACGCCCCCAGGCCTCGCAAAGAAGGAAGTGCAGCGAGTCACAATCACGTCTCGTGCAGCGCAGAATGAGATCCAACGCGTCACTATTGAAGCTGACAGCGATGGCCCTCAGGTGCAGACTCTGGTAACGAAAGTATGGGGGGAGGCCCCCGAGGTCCAGGAGCTGAGGTTGAGCTACCCGACGGCAACGTCGTCCGATCGCATTCAAATCACCACGAGCTGTGCCTACCAGCCTCAGATTCAGCGGCTTGTGATTCAGAACTCGCCACAGGTACCAGAGATTCAAAGTGTGACGGTCTCAGCAACATCGGCGCTCGCTGGGTCCATCAAGCTGACTGTTCTTGGATTCAACACAGCCACTATACCGTTTGATGCAACAGCAGCTGCTTTCCACCAGGCGCTTATCGACGCGACAAGCGGGAGCAAATCGTTTGTCATCACACAACAGGCAGCAGTGAGTGGCTTGTTTGGATCTACGTGGCTGGTGACGTTTACGGGCGACATCGGCGCCATGCCGCTCATCACTGTTCTATCCAAGAGTCTGAGCGGCACGCAAGCAAACGTGGTTGTCTCTCGCGTTCGCGCTGGAACGGTCTTCGAGGTGCAGTCGCTGGTTCTCTACGGCGTGGGTCTGGGTGCTGCAGTTGGCACTTTTAATGTCATCTGCGGCGATCAGCAAGCCAGCGCGAGTGTCCTGGCAAACGCTGTCGATATGCAAACCGCATTGTCGACCATGACCATCCTGAAGGACGTGTCTGTGATCGCGTACTCCGCCACTACTGTTGGGATGATCACAGTCTACAAATGGGACATTCGCTTCAACATCAAACCGCAGCCGATTCAACTACTCCAGGTACGTGTCGCCATTCCCGATGTGTTTGGGACCGTGACACGGGTCTCGACAGGTACAGCGCCTGCCCCAAATGGCTATTTCTCGGTCGCACTTGGCGCCGAGGCGTCGGCTTCGCTCGCGTGGGATGTCTCGCCCACAAGCCTGAAGACCGCGCTCGACGCCATGTCCGCTGTGTCTGTTGCGATGATCCAAGAGGAAGCCCAAAGCACGAAATCCCGCAGTTTCTTGGTGACGTTTCCGCCGTCGAATGGGAATCTGCCGCTCATGACGACAAACTACAAAACCACGACTGCGAGTCTTGGTGTGTATGGAGACACGCGAAGCACGCTACCGTCAGGTCTCGATGGTATGGTTGAGAGCGTGGCAACTGGCAAGTCGCTGTCTGGTACGTTTCAGGTCACGAGCGCGTCAACAGGGCTGCTCACCTCCATCTCTGTCACCACTGACTGTACTTCGTTGCTGACGCTGGTCGGTGGTCAATCTTGCTCACTCGTTGGCGTCGGACTCTCTGGCGAGCGCAACTGGGTCATCGATTTTGCACCTTCGTATGTGATGCCGTACCCGATCGCCGTCTCCAGTGCTGGCATGGTCGGTGCGTCACCGGCCGTGAAAGTCACCAAAACAGCTGCGGGCAATAAACCCGAGATCCAACAGGTGAGCCTGAGCCTGAACCCCGTTCCTGAGATCCAGCGGATCTACGTCTCCGAGCGAGGCAACATTTGGGGAGTGCAGTCGATTCAAGTGCTCAGTGACAACGCGATAACAGGCTTTTTCCAGGTGCTGGTCACTTCGAATCAAGTGTCGCCATTGCTTGGTCCAGGCGCCACGGGTGCACAAATGGAAGCAGCGTTGAGGCAAGTCTTCGTGCAGGGAGACATCGCGGTCTCTCGATCGGCACTCATGTAAGGAGCGTTCGCTGGGTACTGTTGGGACGTGACCTTCTTCGTCGCGGGGGATCTGCCAGCCCTCACTACCCAGTCGAACCTCACTGGCGCAAACCTGATTCAGAATGTCGTTGAAGTCAAGAAGGGCGTCACGTGTGAAGTCCAAAATATTACGCTCAGTGCGTCGTTTGGACTGCTAGCAGGACCGTTCAAGCTCGCATTTGGCGGCGTCAAGACGTCGGTATTGCCACTCGATGCAGACGCAGCATTGATGAAAGCGGCGCTTGAGCAGCTACCGACAATGGACGCAGTGAACGTGACGCTGGTGCATCCAAACACAGAAGGAGGAAGCACGTGGATGGTCACGTTCCCATTCCGATCTGGCGACTTGACCTCGCTTCAGGTCAGTGACGTTGTCTCAAGCGGCAGCAGTAATCCAGTGTTTCGCGTCGCAGAACACGTAAAAGGACGCATGGTGCCAGTCTCGGGCAACTTCGTCGCGACGTACCAGGACCAATCGACGACTCTGTCACTCAGCTCTACAGCCGCTCAGATGCAGACGGCATTGCGAGCGCTGAGCATGTTGACATTGCTCTCAGTCACCGTGAGCGTCGCGAAGGACGATTTGACAGGCGGACGCGCGTGGGACGTCACGTTCAGCGCAGGTCCAGCGCTTGCACTCCTCTCTCTCGATGCGTCTGCTGCAAAAGGGATAGCCCCTATGGAACAGTGCAGCGCTTGCAAAGCGCGACTCAGACCGAAGTGCAAAGAGCGGAGACCAAGAGCCCCGGCGGCGGAACTCTCTCAGGCACGTTCTCCTTGGCGTACGGCGACGAAGAAACCTCGGCGCTGTCGTTCAGCTGCACGGCATTGGAGATGCAGACTGCGCTGAACCTGCTTCCATCGATCGGCACAACGACTGTCACGAGGTCAGCGGGTTCGGCAGGCATCTCGTACGTTTGGCTCGTCACGTTTACGTCACCGTCTGTGCACACGGATCCGCCGTTGCTCTTCGCCGGCGGTGCCCAGACGACTCTTGTCTCAACCACGTCGGACGCGACCACCACAGTCACAGAAGTCACCAAAGGGTCGCTGAGCGCGATCAGCGGGAACTTCTCAGTAAGTCTAGCTGGGAAGAAAGTCTTGCTGGCATCGAATGCGACATCAAGTGAGTTTGCCTACCAACTGAAGAAACTGCCTGGCGTCAGCTTGGTCTCAGTCACTCGCTCGACCGTCGGCGCACCTGCATACGGCGTGTACTCGTGGTTGATCACGTTCAGCAACAGCGGGGACGTGGGTACGCTATCGATTGACACATCGAGGCTTGCATCGAGTGGCAGCATCGGATTTTCAGTAGCTACAGTGCAAATGGAGCCATGGGCTGCTGCTTGGGAGGCACGTTCTCACTCCCGTCTGGTGCTCTGGACAACCCGCTTCCTGGTGCGCTCTCGGTAGAACAGAACTGGCTCCTGGTGCAGACGTCGATGGATCTAACTGGAGTCATCAATCGCGGTGACTTGGTGCGGATTGGAGGTTTGGCGTTCGCTGTGGACCTCTTCCTCCCGTTCGCAAGCTCCGTGCTGCCCCTGAACTCGACGTACCCAGCGCCAAATCAGCAGAACATCGCTGGATTCCGTCAGAGAGCGATTCAACAAGGCTCGCCGTCAATTTCGGCGGACAACTTAGCTCTCAGCTTGACCAATCTCGCACCAGGAACGCAGCTGTCGGTATCCGAGTACGAGCGAGACGCAAGTGGAGGTATTGCTTGGCGCATCACGTTTAACACAGCGAACCCGTGGGGACTCGTTCACGCCAGCACCACTGACATCACGAGCAGCACCACATTGAAAGCGCAAGTGAGCAAAATCAAAGGTCAGGAACGCGGCGAAGTGCGTCTTATCTACGTGTGCGGGAGCGGCCCCATCAGCGGTACGTCCTCGATGACGATTGATGGGGTCTCCGTTGTTTCCGTACCATGGGACGCTTCTGCAGATGCCATGAAAGCCGCGCTACAGAGTCCAAGTAGCTACGAAACTGTCGCTGTAGAGCGCAAACGCTTGCACGCGACGTCGTCTCCGTCTGGAGACGGCTACGGATGGTACGTCACGTTTGTGTCCGAGGCTGCAACTGCTCGATCACTCGTGTTTGGCACCTCGGGCATCGTGACGTCGGCCAACCGGAACGACATCAAGGCCGGCTGGACGCTGATCCGAGCTGCAACGTCAGTGAAGCTGGGAGGATCGTTCCAGCTCGGCTATCGAGACAAGATGACGGCAGACATCAGCTACAGCGCGACCGCTACCACTCTGGAGAGCGCTCTTGCAATTTTCTTAGACATTGCGCCGCTGAAAGTCACGCGCTCTGCTGCCGACTGCGATGGAGGCTATCAATGGTTCATCACGTTCTCCCCCAGCAGTGCGTTCGATCGCGAGTACGAACGATTCGTGGTTGTTTCAGACAAACTTACGGGCACACAGGCAACAGCTCGCGTGGTGACGCAGCACCGCGGATCGACACTCTCTGGTTCGTTCCGACTGAGTTTCGCAGGAGTATTCACGAGCGACATTGCGGCGCTTGCGTCAGCAGAGGAGATTGCGCAAGCGATCACGCCGATTCTGCCGCTTGGGGGCGTGAAAGTGCGACCGGTCACAGCCAAATCATTCGCCTGGATCGTCGAGGTCCTCTCGTTCAATGGTCCGCTCAAGCGGCTCGGATATGATGCAAGCAAGCTTGTCGGAGCGAACGTGGCGATCGTCATAACTCGCGAGCAAGAGGGAATCGCAGCTGCGACTGGGTATCTGTCGCTGGCGTTCGGCAAGGCGACGGCATCACGAATCCCAATCAATGCGACAGGACCAGACATCCGCCAGCTTGTTGAAGCAAACCCGCCATCGCCAAAGCTCAAAGGTGTGTTGGCGACGACGCAGTCGCTTCTTGTGGGTGGCAAGCAGTACACGAGTGTGAAATGGGATATCACTTTTGAACTTGCGGCCCTCGACTTGTCCAGTCGCGGTATGCTGTGCGAGCTGCCGCTTTTTCAGCCTGACGCGGTGTACTTGCTTGGTCTCGAGGTTGCAATCGACGTGACGCGATTGCCGTCTCCGTGCGTCCCAGTCAGCGTCTACTTGAATGGCCAGGACACTGCGCAGGGGCAGCTTCAGTTCGCGTACGTGGATGTGCCTCGCGTGCTTTCAGTCACCCCTTCGCTCGGCGCCGTATCTGGTGGCACGAATGTGACGATCTCGGGCGAGAGCATCCTCTCTGGTCCTGACTTGATGTGCGTGTTTGGGATGAGGAATCGCCGGCAGTCTTCGTTAGCCATGAGGAAGTACATTGCCAGTCCCCGCCGCAACAAGTCTCCTCCACTGTATTCGTGAAACTGGTGGTCGGAAACGCGGAGAGATTGCGTCACGCCATTCTCTCTGATACCAGCGCACTCTTTCAGTACCACGACGAGATCACGTTCGAGACTTTCGCTCCTGTTCACGAACCACACACTGGTGACACGCTGGCGCAAATCCGCGGCTCGGGATTTCTGGATACCGAGTCTCTGGCATGCAGATTGCAGATCACGCTACCTCAGCGCAGTAACCAAGCTGAAGTCACATCGAAAGCTACATTTTCCAGCCACGAGCGCGTCGTCTGCAAAATGCCGTCGCTCGCAGCGTACTTTGAAGCGTCTGACTCATCATCCTGGGTTCGCTCGGCATCAGCGACCGCGAGGATTGAAGTCTCAAACAATGGCGCAGACTTTGTACTTGTCGGATCAGTCTACACCTTCGCGCTGGTCATTCAAACGACAGGAATCTCGCCAAACACGGGGTCAATGGGCGGGAACACCTCCGTGATCGTACAAATGGAGCCGCCAATGATGAACATCTCGCACTGCAGGTTTGGTGAAAGCTCGCCTCTTGCAGCGACGCAACTATCCAACAAAGCAGTGTCTTGCTCAAGTCCTTCGTACTCGCCTCGGCCGACTGTGCTTGCAGTCGCGATTAAAGCATCGGTTTTGGCTCCTGAAGCGCAAGCAATCTCCACGTTTGCAGCGTCTGGCGCCATTATCGGAGGGGTATTCTTCGTATCGTATGGAGATTTCACGACGCGACCGATTCCGTATAACGCGCCAGCTATTGGCACCGCCGGGGGCTCGATGCTGGAGATCCTCGCAGAGATCCCAGGTATCGCGGTCGCGGCTGTTACGCGGTCAGCGCCTGATGCTCAAATCGGGTTCACGTGGTCGGTCACGTTTACGCGCTCCTCTGGTAACATCGCTCAGCTTGCTGCTGATGGTCTGTATCTCAGTGGAGATGGCAGCAACGCGGTCTCTTGGGCTGTGCAGGACGGCACAGATGTGCAGGTGCAGAGCGAGATCCAGAATGTGCAGATCACTCAAGTCAACCTCCAGAATCCTGCCGTGTCGATCCAATTCCCATTGGCCACTGTAGTCAAAGAAGCGCAGCGAGTCCAGATCAGCTCGTCGCAGGCGATCACAGGTTCGTTCACACTCTCGTACTCTGGGTTTGCGTCGTTTCCTGTGAGCTGGACATCTCCAGCGCCAGCCTCGTCGAGGCGCTTCGTGCTCTTCCTGCAGTTGGCGTGTTCGAGATCTCAAGGACGCAAGTTTCCAACGTCCACGGGTACACCTGGGACATCACGTTCGACACTCAAGTGAGCGCGCGACCTCTATTGGTGCTGACATCAACCAGCTTGGCATCTGCGTCTGCGATCACAAAGAGCGTCACGAGAGTCTCGACAGGAGCTGTGCCACTGAGCGGATCTTTCACGCTGGGTCTCACGGGTAGTGCAGCAACGGCAGTGGTCTCATACGACGCAAGCGCGGACCAAGTCAAACAGCTCTTGGCCGACAAGCTGCTTTTGAACCCAATGGACGTGACGAAGTTCGTCCTCTCGACGGGGATCACGTGGACAGCAACCTTCGCGATCTTCGACACCGCAGGTGCAGACGCGCTCATCGTCTCTAGCTCGACCATTTTGGGCAGCGCCACCGGCGTGAGCATTGTTCGTGATACTGCGAAAGGAAAGAAAGTGTCGGGCACGTTTACGCTGACTGTCACTGGCAAGCCGACGGCAGCGATCCAAGTCTCAGCGTCGGCCAGTACCGTGCAGAGCGCGATCCAGAGTCTCGGTCTGGCCACCACCGCGAACGTTCTCGTCACTCAATTTGTGCAACCAACTGGAGTTGAGTTGCGGGTCACGTTCTTCGAAACCGCAGGCAACTTGGACCCTGTCGTCGTAGACAGCAGTTTGCTGGCTGGCGTCGGACTCGTTGTGAAAGTGTCGACGCTTCAAGACGGTACGTATGCAGCTCTCGGTGGGTATTTTCAGCTCCAGACAGAGCTTGGCGCCTCAAGCTCTCTCAGCTACCAGGCCGCTTCAGCTCAAGTTCAGACAAAGGTTACAAAGCTGTTCAGCGTCGTAGTTGCTCGAGTCGACAAGGTCGCGCTTTCCAGTGGCTTTGTGTGGAGAACAACCTTCGCGTCAAAGGTCGACAGCACGGAACTTGGCTCGCTCACTCCCATTTCCAAGCTCACAGGAGCCGAGGTTGGTCTCAGTGTCAACACTGTCGACCCAGGACAAGGCATGAGTGTGCAGGTGTCGCTCCGTTCGAACGGCGTCGACTTCTCTAAATCGACTCAAGTGTTTACGTACTCGAGTCCTTTGGAAGTAGCGTCCGTGGTTCCAGTTGTCGGCCCAGCAGTCGGCGGTACCAAGGTCACATTGACTGTGACAAGCGCGTTCGTCTATAGCACAGTCTACTGTCGATTTGGAGAACAAATAGTGCAAGGCGCTGTCGCAGTTGCGAGCAAGATCACCTGCTCTTCACCGCCACTTGACGTCCGGCGCGTGCGACTGGACCTCAGCGCTAACGGTATCGACTTTGACATCCAAGCAGGGGAATTTGAGTACCTGGTTGGTTCTTCCTCAAGGTATCAGTTGGTGCCGCTGAATGGCTTCACGAGCGGAGGCACGTTGGTGTACATCTCTGGAGCCACGTTTTCGCCGGAGCGAAGCTACTCGTGCAAATTTGAAGACACTGTCGTGCTCGCCGAGGCGGCGAATGCGACGCATATCGAATGTGAACGCCAGCAGTTGCAACGCCTCGGCGAGTGGTAGTGCGGATCTCCGACAATGGGCTGGACGTCACGTCCTTCAATCTCTCGTTCGTGTACGACGCGCCTCTCTGCGTGACGAAGATCTCCCCATTTGGTGGGGATCTTGAAGGTGGACAGCTAGTCACTGTCACAGGCGGCGACTTTAGCACCGGTTCTGAAGGTCTGCTCTGTCGATTCGGCGACCAAATCGTCGATGCGACAGTGCGTTCGCCTACGTCTGCGATTTGTGTTTCTCCAAAACTCAAACAGATCCAAGAAGTCCAGGAGCTTCGGATTGCGAGTGCGACGTTTGTGCCTGGCGTCCAGCACGTGAGCATCGCAGCAGCGCTGATGGTGTCAACTGTGCAGGAAGTAAAGCTAGCCGCGGATCCGCTCGTGTCTGAAATTCAAGAGTTCCGAGTGTCCGGCGACTCGATCCCCGAAGTACAGAGCGTCAGTATTCGCGCACAAGCATACTCTGGCGAGACGGTCTCGATAAGAACTGGCATCCAGCCGACTGTGAACGAGATTCAAGTCGCGCGAATGCACGCGAGCAGCTTCATTGGCGGGTCTTTCCGGTTGGTCTTGGAAGATGAAGAGACTGCGACACTGACTTCTTACGCGGCGCCATCAGAACTGAAGTCCGCTCTCGAGGCTTTGGCAAATACCGGTCAAGTCACGGTCTTGAAGACGACGAAAGGAGCGGAAGGCTCGTGCTTCTGGGAAATCACGTTCTTGGAGCGCGCAGGTGACGTTCCGATGCTTCAGGTGCGCAATCTGACGCTCATGGACTCGGGCTCCCAGGATCTGGTCATCCAAGTGGGCGAGTTGGTGAAAGGACAAGGGGCGATGCTCTATGGGTCTTTCCAACTCTCTGTCGATGGCCAAGTGACAGCGCCGATAGCGTATGATGCCTCGGAGGCGCAGCTTGCCGAAGCGCTCTCCAGTGCCGTTGGCATCAGTGGAGTCACAAAAGTTACGAGAAGCGGGCCACTCCTCAACAAAGTGTACGAGTGGACCATCAATTTTGACGGACTTCCCGATCGACTTCGCTCTATTAGCTCCATCACAACCAGCCTGAGTGGTGGAAGCGGCTTGGTGCGCGTCAGCGCGATTTCCCCCGGCGCTAAATCCGAACAGCAGCAGATCACGACAACACTAAGCAGTGGCGGGTTCACGTGCACTTTGTCGAGGGAAACGACGGGCCTTTTCGCGTTTGACGCTGCTCCTACAGCTGTGATAGCAGCCTTTGATCCCACACTGTTTGGTCGCGCCAATGCAATTGGTGCAAACGGCGGGCCGTGGACGATCACCTTCTGGATTGGGTGGGCGACCTCCCGCTCTTGAATTGTGGCGCGCAGCAAACCGTGGTTGAGATCATCGCAGGCACTGGGATTCCCCTCGCAGGCACTTTCCGGCTCAATTATGACGGCGAGTGGACGTCTGCGCTGGCGTTTGATTCAAGTTCCAATGATGTTGAGACCGCTCTCGAAGCCCTGAGTGCGATTGCTGACGTTACAGCGACGGTTTCAGCAGCGGATTTCAATGGCGGGAAGACGTGGTCGATCGCGTTCTCACCTTCGGAGGGAGATGTCTCTCTATTGGGGTATGACAATTCGCCGCTCCAGGGATCAGAGCCCAGCGTTGTTGTCACCGAGGTTCAGCGTGGGAACACAGTGGACGGAGTCCTATATTTCACCTCGCAAAAGAGAAGGTCAAGCCGATTCCCGCCAAGAGCTTCGGCTTCCGATCTACAGCGAGCTCTTGCGGAAGTTCTGCCAGGTGATATTACTATTCCACAGGTCACGACATCCGCTACTCTTCCAGGCCGTAGAGTCGTGATCTCGACCACGTTTTCCAAGTACGCTGGCAATGTGGGGCAGCTGACGCTAAATAGTGATACTCTCTCTGGCGCTGGCGCAAAGATCGAGTCGAAGACACTTCAGAGCGGGTCGCAAACGATTGGCGGTAGCTTTGTACTCGAGTACGAAGGCGTGCGCTCGCCTTCATTGCCCTGGAACGTCTCGGCAGACGACATGAGATACGCGCTGCAGTTCATGGAATCGATTCCACAAGATGGCGAAGTACAAGTCGCTCGCACTGGACCTGATAGCGCTGGAGGCGGGATGAGCTGGAAGATCACGTTCCCATTCAACCTTGCGCATCCCGGCAATTTGATGAAGCCGATCTACGATTCTACCACGCCCACGGGCTCAAATGCGAAAATCCAAGTTGCTCTGCTTGCGCTCGAGACTCCAAGACTGAGTGGGGCGATTCAGCTCAGCTTAGCGGGAGGCACAAGCCCACCGATCGATATCGGCTACAGTGAAAAGGACATTGAACCGCTTCTCGAAGCGATACCCAAAATTGGGGATCTTCAAGTGAAGAAGCAGCCTCCTGTGAACGGCAACAACCCAGTCACACTGGACATTGCCTTTCTTTCGCTGCGTTACGCAGTGGCAACCCCTCCACTGCTGACAGTGGCTACAAAGAAACTCACTGGGAATTCGCCATCGGTGACAATTCAGCAGCTCACGACTGGAGTTCACGCTCAAATCCAGCGTCTCTCGATCTACAGCGCGCTGCTGCAGCCTCAGATCACTTTCCAGATCTCGTGGAACGGGAAAACCGCTGCGGCGTCTGCTTCGCCGACGTCTTCTGCGCTGGAGATGCAAACAGTGATCGCGAGCATTCCTGGCACTGGCAGCGTAGTCGTCGAGCGGATTGCGTCGCAAGCCGGAGTCGGCTTCACGTGGTTCGTGCTCTTCAGCGACATTGCGAGTGCGTCGGTCAACACGATGACCATCCAAGCGACCTCTGCGTCGCCCGCAGGACTGGTGGTGGATATTGAGAGGTTCCCATCGACTTTGATACCGGTCTCTGGCACTTTTGCGCTTGGCGTGGGCGAGATTTGCACAGAGTAGAACATCGGAAACTACTGCAAACCTGCGCAAACTCCACAGCTCCCTGTCAGTGCGGACAAAGCAACTCTCGAGCACGAACTCTCGCTGCTTCCAAACCTGGACGGCGTCACAGTCACCCAGCAACTCGCTGTTCACGGCTGGGGATACCGATGGCAGATCACGTTCCCGTTTGGATTCGGCGACGTGCCGCTTCTCGCAATTGACGGGGGACTACTCTCAGGAAGCGAGGTGGAGACATTGGTGGACCGCTTACAAAAGGGCACGGGGCTCTCAGGTGCCCAGGTCGCTCTCGAAGTGTCTTCAAACGGACAGGACTACTCAACCAGCAGCAACGTGTTCCGCTACTCTCTCACCCCCGATGTGTTGGCGATCTTCCCAATCACGGACCGCTGAGAGGCGAAACCGAAGTCGTGGTTGTCGGCATCAACTTTGCCAACACGTCGAGTCTGAGCTGCAAATTCGGTGAAAGCGACATTGTCCAAGCCGCGACGTTCCTCAACTTGACGCATCTGACGTGCATCTCTCCGGCGGGACGCCAAGCAGGCGACGTCTTCCTTGAAGTCTCCAACTATGGGCTGCTTAGAGACGCGAGCTTCACGAACAGTGAGAAGATCTTTTCGTTCGACAAAGATCTCGTGATCGAGACGGTGACACCCTCGCTTGGTCCAGTCACTGGCAACTTCTCGGTTGCGCTCACTGGTGGACCGTTCCGCAAAACGGACCGCACACGCTGCCGATTGCGGAAGTCGTTGTCTTTGCGACCTGGATCAGCCACGACGAGATCGTATGCATGGTTCCGCCGCACGTTCAAGGAGCCTTTGCTCTCGAGGTAACTCAGAACGGCCAGGACTACATCAACACGGATTTCCCGTTCTTCTACTACGTGGAGCAAGGCATTCGGCGCATTTACCCAGTGTTTGGTCCTGCGTCGACTACAGGCACGAACGTGATCGTTGAAGGCTCGGGGTTCGTGAACTTGTCGCTGCTCGCATGTCGATCCGGCTTTGTCGTCTCCCCTGGCGAATACACCAGCCCCGCGATGATGAAATGCGTAACGCCGCTCATGTCGCCGTACAGCGGCGGGTTGCAGTCCGTGCCGCTCTCCGAGCACCGCAACACGAACCCCGATCCGAGTCTTGGAAGTGTGTACTTGTTCCCAGACGCGCACTACTATCCGCAGTACTGGAGTCGCCTGGTCTCGCTCGAGGTGTCCAACAATCGGCAGGACTTCACACTCAGCGGAGTGAATTTCCTCTACTACCAGGACGCAACGCTCTCGCGATTTACCCTCAGAGAGCTTACGATGTTCCCGAGCTGTCGGTATTCGCGAAGGGTAGTAATTTCATCAACTCGACGTCGCTGACTTGCCGAATGGGGCTTCAGGTGTTCCAGGCGACGTTCGTGACGCCCCAGCTCTTACTCTGCATCGTGAAAGACGCGATGGCGTACCAGGATCCTCGTCGAGATACCAAAATCAAGGCTGGGCGACACGCGCTCTTTGAGATCTCAAACAACGGCAAGGACTTCACGAGCTCCCACCTGGTGTTTGAGTTTCTCGGATCGTGTCCGACTGGGTACTATTGCCCACAGGCGCCAAAGACAATGACGACGGTAATTCGTAAACTCACTCATTTGTGGCGAAATCACGTCGGTGTGCATCCACGCGTCCATCGTGAGTTGTGGAGAAAATCACTTCATGGATATGAAGATGCAACCAATTGCAATTGTCTTGTTGAGTCGGATCTCTTTTGGTCTCCAGTGCGCTCTCGTCGTTCGCCCCGACTGTTGTTGGTGACCGCGTCACTCCCCGTGCTACGCAATGGTGACCATACGCATCGGTAGATGATCCTGTCGGTGCATAATCTTGAAAGTGCAATGTGAGCGAGGTGTTGCTGAAGCTCTGAACCCTTCAAGTGTCCTGTCGACCATCACTCCAACTTCAACGGGTTTTGTTGGGATGGGTCTGATTCAGCTTTCCAAAAAGCCCACCCGCCAGCTCGACCGAACCAAATCAGCTGAGGTCCTTATTATCAAGTAAACAATCTTTCCAAATTACTGAAAAAATGTACAAATATGGAAATACAAAGCCTAGTTCTTGCTATCTTTTACCTGACTATAATGGCCTGCTGAGTAGTGCCAAGTTGACCAATCACAACTTGGTGATGCAGTGGTGCTGGCTTGACTCTTTTGCTGTGTTTGGTCATGAAGTGGACCACTCCACGAGCGCATCGTCGTTCCAAGCGATTATGGTGGCGCGGGTTCTTTGGGTTGGGCTCAGCCAGCCTTTGGAGTTGAACTTGGCGCGCCAGATTCAATGGCACTCTCAGAAACGCAACGCAAGCCCCGCATTGCCTGACTTTCCACTTCTTCCAGAGATCCATTCGCCCGCTCGCCACCACCACACCATGTCGCGCTCCCTCTCGATGCGCAAGCACATGCCGGCGCTGCTGCAGCGCATGCAGCAGCCCAACAACGCGGTACGTCGTCGTGGGTTCCAGCTGGATCATGGAGATGACTTGTATAGGCTATCAACTAACTCGTGTGTATCTTTCCTCATATGTTCGTGTGCAGTTGCTCCAAGCGCGATGGATGAGCGCTGTGACGTCCGCTATCGTCACGCCTGCTGCACGCAAGCTTGCCTTCAAGAAGGAGCTGGAAGACGCGAGGCTGCAGGCGCTGCAGGGAGGCGGCACGAAGCGCACGGCCAAGCAGCACGAAAAGGGCAAGCTGACCGCGCGCGAGCGCATCGAGCTGCTCCTCGACCAGGGCTCTTTCCGCGAATACGACATGCTGAAGTCGCACCGCTGCTCGGATTTCGGCATGGACAAGCAGCAGTTCCCTGGCGATGGTGTCATCACCGGCCGCGGACTGATCAACGGCCGTCTCACGTTTGTGTTCAGTCAGGATTTCACCGTGTTCGGTGGCAGTCTGTCGGAAACCTACGCTGAGAAGATCGTCAAGATCATGAACCAAGCGATGCAGCTGGGAGCCCCAGTGATCGGACTCAACGACTCTGGCGGTGCTCGTATCCAAGAAGGTGTGGCGTCGCTCGCCGGCTACGCCGACATTTTCCAGCTGAACGTGCTCGCGTCGGGCGTCATTCCACAATTGACCATGGTGATGGGACCGTGTGCTGGTGGCGCAGTGTACTCTCCAGCGATGACGGACTACATCTTCATGTCGCGAGACTCGTCGTACATGTTCGTGACCGGCCCTGACGTCGTGAAGACTGTGACGAATGAAGAAGTGACGCAGGAGGAGTTGGGTGGTGCTGGTACCCACACGAAGACCTCGGGTGTCGCTCACTGCGCGTTTGACAATGACGTCGAGGCCATTCGCGAGATGCGTCGCTTCTTCGACTTCTTGCCGTTGAACAACAAAGGTTTGTTATTGATTTTTTGCTATTCGGTTGATATTAGCTCGCTAGAAGCACAAGAGCTGACTGATTCATCCTTTGTCTATCTTTCATGAATATGCAGAAAAAGCACCAGTGCGCAAGTCCGATGACGACCGTTACCGCCCAGTGCCAACGCTCGAAAGCATCGTGCCTCCAGACCCGAACGTCCCATACAACATGAAGGACATCATCCACCAGTTGGTCGACTCGTTTGACTTTTTCGAGATCATGCCTGACTACGCCAAGAACATGATTATCGGCTTTGGTCGCATGGAAGGACGCGTGGTCGGCATCGTTGCGAACCAGCCAATCGAGCTCGCCGGCTGCTTGGACATCAACTCGTCTGTCAAGGCTGCCCGCTTTGTGCGTTTCTGCGATGCGTTCAACATCCCACTCGTGACGCTGGTGGATGTGCCTGGTTTCTTGCCTGGTGTCGACCAAGAGTACGGCGGTATCATCCGACATGGCGCGAAGCTGCTGTACGCTTACGCCGAAGCGACTGTGCCAAAGATCACGATCATCACGCGCAAGGCGTACGGTGGTGCCTACGATGTCATGAGCTCCAAGCACCTGCGTGGCGACATCAACTATGCGTACGTATGCTTTGTTTGCTTGATTGCTGCGCAATGTTGCGTGTTGTGGAGAGTCTTGTCTAATCATTGTTTGTGTTGGCTTTTGCGACTGCAGTTGGCCATCGGCTGAGATCGCTGTGATGGGAGCCAAGGGTGCTGTCGAGATCATCTTCCGCGGTCAGAACGTCGAAGAGAACACTGCTGACTACGAGCGCAAGTTCGCCAACCCAATGGTGCGTGGCCATCTCGACAATTGCTTCACTCAGTCGTAGAAACATGGTGCCTAATAGAATGTGTGTGTGTGTGTGTGTCCTGTGTGCCGTCTGCAGGTCGCTGCTCAACGCGGATTCGTGGACGACATCATCGAGCCAACCAACACGCGTCGCCACATCTGCGAGGACCTCGACGTGCTCGAGAGCAAGAAGCTGGAGAACCCGTGGAAGAAGCACGGCAACATCCCTCTCTAGGCACGTACGCACGTAGACGGCCGTCGTCCTCTCTCTTTCCCAATTGTCACCAAGTTGCAGTTTGCGTGTTGTGCAACCTCGCTCTCAGAAATAAACAACTCTTTGTGTAACGCGTGGCTCTCTCAACCGTTCAAACGCGCAGCAGTGTGCCAGCACAGCTGGCTGTCCGCGTGGCAGGCGTAGCAGCTGGGAAAGTTGACCCCCTTCCAGTCAAATTCGTCTACGTGTGTGCTTTTCGAATCGTACTTTCCCTGCACCCAATCAAAACTTGGCCTTTGATGAGTGGATCAGCGTACCCTTACACTTGAAGTTGCGTGGATGTACAGTCAAATTCGTGTATAGTGGTCGTCATATTTGGCAAGTCAAATTACTCATTTGGTTGAGGGTAAGCACGCTTACAAAGGGTTTTTACGCGCACAAGCTTCGCTTCATCCGAGTACAGCCTTCGTACATCAGTCCGTTGTGAGTCGCAGCAAATGTACAAGCACAGCAGGTGTCAAGCCGTGCTCAACATTCGCGACCTGCGCAACGGCGAAACGGCTGTTTTTGGTCTGGTTGACTCAGAGATTACTTGTTGATACTTAAAAGTAAGGGCCAAATTATTAAGCTCCTGCTCTTATACTAGACGTCGCTATAAACGAATGTCACTGTACTCTATCAAAAGCGGATCAAAACGATCCAAGAGTGGGGGAATTCGAATTCGTCTGTCGTTTTTGTTCTCTGATGGATGTGTGGATCGATCATTTCGCAATTTCCGCCTGAAGAGCTCCACCCCGATCCTCGTCCGACCCAATTCCCAATCCCAAGCCACGATGGTGAAGCTCGCGCTCTCGAAGACCACCCCGCAGACCGTCGCTGGTGCGTTCCATAGCTCTCTGTATGATGTTGTAACTGAGTGTGTGTAGACGCTCCTGTCTCCCCTCGTTGCACCACCAGATCGTTTGACGCTTTGTTTCTTCTCTCTCTCTGTCCATGTGTGTGTGTGTGGTTCTGGTGGTGTTTCTGTCCTGCCAATGCAGCGTTCCTCAGCTTCATCAACAAGAGTCCGTCGCCGTTCCACGCGGTGCACGAGACCATCCAGACGCTGAGCGCCGCGGGCTTCAAGCCGCTCCGCGAAGAAGAGTCGTGGAAGGATGCGATCCACCCTGGCGGCAAGTACTACGTCACTCGCAACCAGTCGGCCATCGTACGTTACCCCTCTTTCCTCTTTTGTGCTGCTTGCAAACGCGTGATGGTAAATATTTACTCACGCATCTGTACGTCTCTGTATCTGTCTGTAGATCGCTTTCGCGGTCGGTGGCAAGTACGAGCGCGGCAACGGCTTCCACATCATCGGCGCGCACACGGACAGTCCGTGCTTGAAGGTCAAGCCGATCTCGAACCTGGAGTCCCAGGGATGGCTCCAGGTGGGCGTCGAGTGCTACGGCGGCGGGCTCTTCCACACGTGGTTCGACCGCGACCTGGGCATCGCCGGCCGCGTGATCGTGCGCGAGAGCGACTCGAGCTTCCGCTCGCGCCTGCTGCTCGTGAACAAGCCGATCATGCGCATCCCGACGCTCGCGATCCACCTGGACCGCGAGGTGAGCCAGGGCTTCTCGTTCAACAAGGAGACGCACCTGCGTCCTGTGATCGCCACGGCGGCGCGCGCGCAGTTGGAAACCACGACTGGCAGCGACGACAAGGACAAGCCAAAGTCCAAGCACACGTCGGTGCTGCTGCAGCTGATCGCCAAGGAGCTGGACATCACGGTGGACCAGATCTGCGACTTTGAGCTCTGCCTCTTCGACACCCAGGGCGGCAACGTCGGCGGCGTGCTGGACGAGTTCATCTTCGCGCCGCGCCTCGACAACCTCTGCTGCTCGTGGCTCTCGACGCAGTCGCTCATCTCGTCGCTGAGCAACTTGGGCGACGACGAGAACGTGCGCGTGGTGGCGCTCTTCGACAACGAAGAGGTGGGCTCGGACTCGCTCATGGGCGCCGGCTCCAACTTCTTGCAGTCGGTCAGCGAGCGCATCGCGCAGGGTGAGCTGTGCGCGGCGGCGGCGCGCAAGAGCTTCCTCGTGTCGGCGGACATGGCGCACGGTGTGCACCCCAACTACTCGGAGAAGCACGAGCTGAACCACCGCCCGGCGCTGCACGCCGGTCCTGTGATCAAGTACAACGCGAACGAGCGCTACGCGACCACGGGCGAGTCGGCTTTTCTGCTCAAGGAGCTCGCGCGCCGCCACAACGTGGACATCCAGGAGTTCGTGGTGCGCCAGGACACGGGCTGCGGCTCGACCATCGGCCCGATCCTCGCGACCAGCACGGGCATCCGCACGATCGACGTGGGGCTCGCGCAGCTGAGCATGCACAGCATCCGCGAGATGTGCGGCACGGAGGACCTGGAGAAGGCCATGACGTGGTTCACCGCGTTCTTTTCCGAGTTCTCGGCGCTCGACAAGTGCCTCAAGACCAACTAACTGATCGTAGCTGTTGGGGGCGATGGAGAGATAGGAAAGGAGATGAGCGTTCGTTTGTGCACTTTATATGAGTACCTGGTAGGAATGAAGAGAGAGGAGGAGAAGAACTTGCATTCGCAAACTGTCTAGCCTTGGGCATTTGGAATTGAAGAAACATACATCGTTCACAATATCCCAGTGTGTTCTCTTGGGCTTTCTTCTTACACACGACTAGCTCTTGGGCTTGGGCAGACGCGCGGGTGAGCGGGGCAGCCAGATCTTGACCGAGAAGTCCGCCGACGCGGACGCCAGAATGGGCTCGGTCGGGTGGAAGTCCACGCAGTAGACGCGGTCGTTGTGCGCGTCGATCTTCTGGATGAGGTACGGCGCCGGCCGCGCGTTCGGGTGCTTGAGGCTCACGTCGTGCAGGTAGATCTTGTTGTCCGCGCTGCCGGTCGCCAGCAGCAGCGTCTCTTGTGTCGTGTCCGGTCGATCCCTGCAAAGAAAATAGAAGCAAGTGTGGTTAGATGAGTGATGAGAGCAGGGAACATGAACAACGTCAGCACACAGGCAGACTCACGTGTCCTGGAAGTCCTCGCCGTCGCCGTCCGTGAGCTTGCGCTGCGCGTGGCGGTTGCTCGGCAGCATGAGCTTGTACTTGTAGCCCTCGCCGCGGAAGAACGAGCTCTTGATCGGCCAGTTCTTGTTCTTGTGGCCCGTGACGAAGAACGAGAGCTGCATCTGCTCCTGGCCGTGCGAGCTGCTGATGAGCTTCGAGCGCCGGTCGTACACGCGCAGGATGTTGTCGTAGCTGTTCGCCGCGAGGAACCGCCCGTCTTCGTCGCCTCGTCGGCCGTCCACCGGAGGCGACGCGTGGATGTGCGAGATCGCGTGGTGGCCCGAGTCGTTCAGCTTCGAGATGTCCTCAATGCACGCGTCCATGCGGACGTCCCACGTTTTGATCATGCCCTATTTGGTCGCATTGTAGAGTAGGAAGGGTCAGCGCGTGAGCCAGCAAAGCAGTAATACAAGGGATTGTCAACGTCCCATACCTTGCTATCGCCGGTGATGATGAATTGCCCATCCGGAGACACGTACAGCGAATTCACCATCGCGTCATTCTGCCACGTTCTGTTCACAGTCATAACGATGTAAAGAACGCTACTTGTTAGCTCGCCGTCACAATTTCTCAATGGTGGTGTATCTAGTGAACGCACCGCACAACTTCAGCACGCGAGTCCACTTGGTGTATGCAGCTCTTGCTCGTGCCAAAGAAGTACTGGTTGTTATCTAATTAAAAGACACATACAAAAAAACACACATCACATTTCATAGGTTACCGAAAAGCATTTATCACAACGGACTGACGTCCCCGCCATGACAACATAAGCAGCATGATAGACCGTCCGTCCATCCACACGAACCTGCCATGTTGAAGGAGACGCACTGCACGAGCCCCGGCACTTCGGAGCTGTTGACGAGCTGGCTCTTCTCGACGTCCCAGAGCTTCACCGTGTGGTCGTAGGACGCCGACACGAGCGATGAGCTGTCGTCCGACCAGCTACAATAACACGCGAAGAAGAGACAATTGGCACGCGGCATTATCACGTGAGCACACATACAAATACACAAGATATGAGCGATATGACGCTAGCTCACCTGACATCGATGACCAGCTGCGAGTGCTGCGCGAGCGACGCGAGCTGCTGCTGGTTGAACTTGGTCGTGACGTCCCAGAGCAGCACTTTCGTGTCGAGCGACCCGGACGCGAGCAGGCGGCCGCAGGGCGAGAACTTGGCCGTGTACACGGCCCCCGTGTGCGCGCGCAGCTCCGACTTCTGGAAGAGCACGCGGCCGTCGTCGTCGTACTCGTCCGCCTTGGCACCGTGCAGCGAGTTCGCGTGGCGGTCGTAGTCGGCCGCTTCGTCTCCGTTCTGGGGCTTTGGGGTCGACAGCAGGTCGTTGATCTGGAAAGGCTCGGACGCTAACGCAGATGGACCCGACGCTGAGGTCGACGACGAGGATGAAGCGCCATGGCCGCCGTGGCGGCTCGACGAAGAAGCGTTCTGCACCGAGTCCAATCTGTGTAAAGAGAGGGGTACAACACCTGCATAAGCACACATGTATACGCACACCCACTAATAGCAGATGCTAAAGACGCACTTGAGCGTGAGCTCGTAGACGGAGCGCTTGAGGTCGTGGTTCTCGCGCTCGAGCTTCTCGACGCTGTGCTTCAGCAGCCGGTTCTCCTTGCCCAGCGCCTGGTGCGCAGTCGAATTAGCACATACGCAGAGGTTGATTAGTACTGTTAGACCCACCATAGCAAAGTAATTGAGTAAGGGGGACGCGCCGCCGCCGCCGCCGCACCTCGTACTGCGCGCGCAGATGCGCTTCGGACGCCATGGTGACTTGTGCGCAATTATCATTCGAGCTCGAGAGAGCGAAAAACAGAGTGTACTCTACTGCCTCTTCAAAGTACGAATGTGACCATACCACTTCTGTTTGATTTCTGCTAAGTACGACCTGGCATGATGACCAGCAGCTCAGATTGGACGAGTGTGTCATTGTGTCATTCCTGCTGCGAAAGAACACTTTGGAAAGCGGCAGCAGCACCAGCAACCACAGCACCACAAGAAACAAGAAACAAGAAACAAGCAAGAGCAATGGTAAAGACCGAGATCCGCGTGGGTGTGCTGGCGCTGCAGGGCGCGTTCGAAGAGCACATCGACATGCTGCACTCGGTGCAGCTCACGAACGCTGACGGAGAGACGGTCAGCGTGCGCGCATTCGCGGTGCGCCTCCCAGAGCAGCTCGCGGACGCCGATGCGCTCGTACTGCCGGGCGGCGAGAGCACGACGATCGGCAAGGTCGCGACCCGCTGGGGACTCATCGAGCCACTGAAGAAGTGGGTGGCCGATCAGCGTCCAATCTGGGGCACATGCGCCGGCATGATCATGCTCGCGCAGTCTGCCAAGCACGCGGAAGAGGTAAGCGCAATTGCTGTAGCCTGCATGGGTTGATTGCACACGGATGAACACTGACTGACACAGCTCTGCTTTCTAAACAACAGGGTGGTCAAACGCTGATCGGCGGCATTGACGTCGAGGTGTCGCGCAACTTTTTCGGCGCGCAAGTGCGCTCGTTCGAGCTGCCAGTGGAGGGTCCGCCAGGTTTCAACGCGGAGCCGTACAACGCCGTGTTCATCCGCGCACCAGCGATCATCTCTGTGGGCGAATCCATCGAAGAGCTCTCCCGCATCCACGCCGCCAAGCCAGCCGACGGCTCTGACCCGACGGACGTCATCATCGCGGCTCGCAAGGTAATAAGCAACACTTGCGCCATTTGCCTGGGTCTCTTGATGCTAACCTGTCTTGCTCTGCACTTACTTTCATGTTGTAGAACAACATTCTCGTGACGGCATTCCACCCAGAGCTCACGAACGACAACCGCTGGCACCACTACTTCCTGCAGACCGTCGCGCTTCCGCTGTTGTAAGCAAGAGCGCTGGTTTATGCAGTTGACTGTCTGTGTGATCAACCGGAGTCTCATTGACTCATTCGGAGACCTACATCCGTAACACTCATTGTACGTCGTCTTGATGACCTGATGATGTCCGTCAGCGCTGCACAAGCAGTCAAGTCGGAATGCGTTCTCAACATGGCATAACATCCAATAGAAAAGGGAAAGATGGAAGACACAATAAACACAACAATGCGTTCCATGTACAGCCTCTTGACAAACTATATTCTAGTGCGAGAAAGAAAAAAGAGAGATGAGTGTGTGGGTGTGGGTGTGCGGGGAAAGGGAATAACAAGAGGTTCATAGGATTTTGCTCTTAGCCCTGCACGGCGTCCATCGCGAGACTCGAGTAGTACTTGACGTCGGCATCCGTGTCGTTCACTAATTCCGAGAGGCAAGGTCTGCAAAGAGAGTATCACAAGAAACGAGTGAGTAATTGTTTCCAGGTGCTCTTTCTCTCTCTCTCTCGAGCATAGCAATCGCACGTGAATCATCACATACCTGACTTGGGTCGACACGATGGATGCGTCCGAGTGCTTGCACAGTTGCTCTAGCGTCATCGATGCCACGAATCTAACGTTTGGGATCTTGTCGCGAGCGCCGCGCACCGCCAGGGCGAGCATGCTCGTCAGCAACTCGCCCGATGCCTTCTCGGTCGCGAGCTGCTTCAAGCCGTGCAGCACGTTCACGCGCTCCTGGTAAATCACCGAGCGGTCGAAAGTCTGCACCAGTCGAGGCAGAATGTTGTGGAGGATGTACTCGCTCCCCACGGTCTCAAGCAATTGAGGAAGGATCTTCGTCGCGCTGAGGCGCACTTCGCCAACCATATCCGTGAATGAGCTCATGTAGATTTCCAACAGGTGGTCTTGGAAGTATTGGCTCCCCTGTAAACATTGACAGCAAAAAACATCGTTTGTTAGAGCTGCACAACCGATACAAATAGCACATAATTCTGTTCAACTTACGAGGCTGCCGGCAAGAGCTGGAATCGAGAGGATTACAGCTTCACGGACGCGCCACTGCAAGTCTCTCGCGAGGTCCGCGATCGCTGGAAGCAAGATCGCTTCGAAAGACGACATCCACTGCGCGAGGTACTCCATGCGCTTCAAAATATTGAGGCGGACGTCCACGATCTCATCGCGAAGGAAGAGCAGCAAGAGCGGCGCGAGAGTCGACTTCGAGGTCGCTTCGCCGAGCTTTGGCGCAAGCTCCATGATGGCAATCGACACAGCAGCTGGGAAACCAAACACACGCACACACCATGTTGTCAGCAAAGGATCGTCCAAACAAAAGGAAAACTCAAGTCCACATCATTTTTCCAAAAGGAGTACGTACTTCGGACATTTGGAGCCGTATCCTGGGACAGCGTCGAGAGCAGCGGGAGGATCTCGCTCGAGAAGAGCTCGCTCTTAACGATTGTGATGTAGCCCGACAAGTTCTTGGCAGATGCAGCACGGACTTCAGCTTCGGCATCCTGGAAACACATGAATAAAGTTAGTATTTGGTGCTATTTGCCCCAGTAGAGGTTGGATTGGATTTTGCTTCAGTACCTGCAGCAAGTTGGTGAAGCAAGAGAGGAGTTCCGATTCTGTGATTTTGGATCCCATAGCGCGAGAAAGCTGCACACACAATCACAGCACGAACGTCAGGAACACAAGCAATGAGGCTCAACAAAGAACATCGCAATGGAAAGCTTCACTACTCACTGGGAAGAAATCCTTCGCGACGCTGAAACGCACGCGCCAAGAGCGATCCTCGACCGACGAGCGCACCATCGGGAGGATGTGCTGCGCGTTCTCTTCTGGGGAGAGCAGTTGCGCGATCGCAGCGCAGTTCTCGATGGCCAAGAGGCGCACGCTATCCTGGTCGTCCGTGGTCAACGCGCGGAACAGAGGCAGCACCAGTCCACTGAGGTGCTCCTTCTCCAAGGTCGCCGCGAATTTCTGCGCATCGTTCCAATCATTCCATCCAGCCACAGTCAGTACTATGCCTCCCGACGACTCCAAGTCCACAATATCATGATCATATAAGAAGAACGTACTCCGATGTTCGAGGCAGCAGCGCGACGAACCATCGGGGTGTCGTCATTGCAGAGCAGCTGGAAGAAGCTGATACATTCGAATCATGATGCAAAAAAAAGAATAGGCGTTAGTCGACGGCGATCTCCACCTCCTATTCAAGTTGAAGCACAAATCCGTGACAGCCACGTACTCGCGGAGCTCCTTCTTGCGTCCCGGCTCAGTGAGCTTCTGGTACACCGCCGCGAAGAGCGAGCAGGCCGACACGCGCGACGTGAACCAGTCTCCTTCCGTGAGCTTCTTCACGAGCGGCACGAACACATCACCCGCGTTTGGCACAACAGCCGCTACCTTTTGCAGGGATTCGACAGCCTAACAAACAAATGAGCCACACTCTTTAGTTCTTCATCCATTCAAGCCACGCTCCACTACCACGATGATCAATAAATGCTGCGTACCCGATCGCGGACGACCGTTTCTTCGACGCCAGCGAGCACTTCAAGTGGCTCGACAAGCACGGCAGCGTGTGGAGCGCCGCCAACAAGCTCCACGAAGCCTCCGAGCTCCTCCGCGAGCGCGACCAGCACCTCGTCTTCGTCCTCCGTCGCCTCTGCGCACGGTTCGAAACAACAGAAAATACAGATGAACGGCTTTGTTTTTGATATCAAACGGGGTTGGCTAGCGAATCTACGCAAGTGGGTTACCTTGAAGGAACGGCAGCAGCTCCGAGCGCGTGCGCTCCGCGCCGAGCGCCTGCGCGACGGTTCTCAGGCGGCGCATCGCCTTGATGCGCGTCTCCACTTCATCGCTCTTCAACTCCTCCGTGAGAAGCGCGATCGGGTACACTTCGTCTTCTGCTGCTGGTAAACACGATCAGTCCACACAAATACGCACGCATACACAACGTCAGCCTCTTCCACTCTCATATTCATGTGCTCATTTATGTTCCCCCAAGCACCACCATGGTCACTCATCCCTCAGGATCGTTCCATGGTCATGTTCAAGCAGCTCAACTCAACTCCACCAGCAGCTCCAGAACAACAGAGATAGCAGGGAGGGGTGTGCACACACACACACACATAATGCTGCACATGCACTGCCCCTCCCTGCCATACACACACACACATCCACATCACCGTCACGCACCCATGGCTGCCGCTTGCTTTCCTCGTCTCGCTTTTGTTTTGTTTCTTTTCTTGCGCTACCCTGCCTTGAGTTGTGTCGCCACCCCCCTTCCCCTGATCCAGGAACCCAGACAACAGAAGAAATGTAGGTCCCCTGATTGAGCAACTTTCAAACGAGAGAAGAAGACAGTTCCCCCTTTTTTTTGAGAGACCGGTTCAACAACGGTCCGCCCCACACAAACAGACAGATTATTATAGAGTTGGAACACAGAAACAGAAACCCAGCGTGACATCTCTATAATCTATACAGAAAGGGAGGATTTTGGAATGTGACCTCATTTTGGATAGCAACATTCTAAACTTTTCAACCACAATTCTGAATACCGACACCCTCAAAGAGGACTTGGAGAGCAAAACCAGATCACTTGGCACTCTACGCCCGTCCTCAGCAGAGATTTGGAGCGTCTTCATGCTTCTCCAAATGCACACGCTTTCGACAGTTTCTGACCATAGCTAGCTACAGCTCTCAGACAAGGGGAGGCTCCGCTTTGTGGTCAGCTCGGTTTACAACAACGAGGAGAACGAGGAGATTTTTCAGAGCCATTGATGTCCCAGGGTAGGAGTGTATTGTAGCAGCACGCGCCAGTCAATCGCAGTCGTCCAAGGTCCGAGGTATCAGTTCTATCGCTATATTTCCCTTCCAGCATTCCGAACTCTTCCCGTCAACATGCCAACACCCGTGTGGTCAAGATTTATCATCGCGCTTCACACAGCAGGAGCATGCAATGCGATGGCGTTCGTTTGTAGCTCTTCGTGCACACTCGATCGCTCTGCTCCAATTGTTTTCGTTCTGAAAATTGCCCTTGTTGTGATGCATAAGATGCACCTCCACGGGTTTCTAATTGTTCTACACTGAAATAGCTCGAAATTAGAATACTGTGGCGGCTACTTAATAGAGAGGGTCTCCTAAATCATAACCCACTTTTATCTTGCATTCATGTTCAAAAGGTTTATCACTCAATACAGCCTCAGTTTATAACGGCGGGATGCTGACTTTTAGACACTTTCTAGTAAAGAATTAGCAATCCATAAAGGTGTATAGTATTATGTATGCTTTTGTATACCCACGCTTTTCTAATTGTTACTACAGAATGGCTCGAACAAATAGAATCCTGTGGCGCCTACGTTAGATACAGATGTGTTATTGTGATAAACCTTTTTAAATGGCTTGTGTCCACGTTTTAGGAAAAACTTCCTAATAGCGCACTATATTTTCTAATCGGTACCTGCTTCCTGCGATTCCGCTCTCTTATAGGCATTTTGACAAACACCCTTTTCTGTCATAAAGTGGGAATCTGTGAAGGTGACTCGAAGGTGACGCCAATCCGAGAAACGCCCAGACAACAACAATCACAATCCAAGATCGATTGACAGCTCAGCTCTATCTATCAGGCACAGGGACGACGATGACGACGACGACGACAGCAGCACCTGCGCACGAGACGCCGACGCTCGCGATGTGCGTCGAGTGCGAGGACACGGAGGCCGGCGTGCGCTGCGCAGACTGCGACGACTTCTACTGCGTGCTCTGCTTCGACGCGCAGCACCACGCCGGCTCGCGCCTCAAGCACGCGAAGACGCTGCTGCAGGACTCGTCCGCGAACGCCAAGACGCTCGCGTCGCTCCAGTCCGCGGTGCCGCCACCAGCTCCAGCGTCTGCGTCTGCTTCGACCGCAAATGCTCCTCTTGCTGGCTCTGACTGTGCTCCAGTTGCTGAATCACACGAACAGACCCAGCCGACTGCTCCGACGGCTCCGTCTGCGGCTGCAGATGAAGAAGTGACAACCACAGAC
>JAADVK010000055.1:0-62248 GCA_023334975.1 Globisporangium sylvaticum
TTGCCAGACCATCGGGAGAAGAATAATCAGGATCTGGCCGGAGAATAACTCACACACAAGCTTTGGTTTTGTCCATTTCAGAGATTGGCTTTGAGGAATGGGCACTCACTTAAAATGAGACTTGTGAGTTCTGGGAGAGATATGGATGCGGGAGTTTTTCTGCATGCTCCATTCGAAAAGCAAAAAGCTCCGCACTTTCCATCTCCGACTGCAAAAAGTCTCAATAGCTATTGAAGTATTGACCGTTTTCCCATACATTTCGGATAAAAAGTGATGTCTTCTTTTTGGGGTACTTAAAAAAAGAAAAAATACACCAAAAATAAGGCATCGCTTTTTTGAGTTTCACATACAAAAGACAAGTCAAAATCAATTTGGAAACGTGCCTTTTTTTTTACACTAAAAAATCCTTGCCGAGGTTTGAGTTATTTTTTAACTCAAATTTCAGGATCGAGTTTTGCAAATTTCATAAAGTGATAGAAATCGCGTGATTGTTACTGATGTCACGATTTATTTTGTCTCATATTTAATCACGAAGGAGTGATGGTCGCGATTTTTCCTCACACATTTGTGTCGCCATTCGACCACCAGCGCGAAACGACATCCCAACCAAGATGGGAGGGGACTGCCCCTGAAAATAAACCCATACGGCGGCGCGGCACAACGCCCGAAGTAAAAGCAGTAACCGCGACGGCAGCGCCTCAGCAAAAGCAGCGCTGAGAGCAAGCTGCTCGCTTGCGACTGAGCCAACTTGTGAGCAATTGACGTCGCTGTTTTCTAGACTCTGCTCTGCGCTCTCGTCGCCGAAGCAAGTCGCTATTGCGGTGGTGAACGGGCGGAGACAGCGCATACAAGAGACGCAGCAGCAGCAGCAGCGACGAGACGATAGCTGTGCAGGAGGGCAGACGTGTAGGTCGGGCTTTCGTGGATGAGCAGTGGACGCCTTTTGAATATCGCCGCGACCGCAGAGAACCCCCACTTTCGCGTCGAAAACGCTTACGGCATCAACGTTCACGCCAGCGAGTCGTTCGCGTGGAATAGCGAGGCTTCTCATTACTCGAGTACCTACGAACCCTGGAGACTGAAGACGCGAGCAAGCACACAACTTCGCTTAGTCCCCACACGCGCTCTGACCGGCTCACCACATTGGACACTATAGCGGTACGACCAGCCGCGACGGTGGCGCAGGGCCGCCCGGGCAAGTCGACGATGGAGCCCCGGCACAGCATCGTCGGCGCCAAGCAGTACCGGATCGTCGATCCATTCCGCATCGAGCGCGACGAAGTGACGCACGCCAAGCCCATGTACATCTCGAACGTCATCCGCACGTCCAAGTACACGTGGATCAACTTTCTGCCGCTCTGCCTCATGCAGGAGTTTCGACGGGTGCGCTGCTGGCTCAATTTGTCTGCAAATCTGTAGTTGTGATCTCTCTGGATGGCGCGTTTTGAGTACTAACGCTGCAAATGCTGCTGCTTGTTGCTCTTGCATCTTGTTTAGTCGGCGAACCTCTACTTTCTGATCATCGCCATCCTGCAGTCCATCAAGGTCATCTCGCCGCTTACCCCGTTCACTGCGACCGCGCCGCTCGTGATGGTCATCTCGGTCAGCCTGCTGCGAGAAGCGCTCGAGGACCAGGTAAGTAAATAGGTGCATCCCCACTGCTCATCGAGCCTCTTTTGTTTGCTCATGTTCATAACGCTGTGTTGGTGTGTGTTGCCCCAGAAAAAACGCGTGTCGGATCGGCATATCAATGGACGACCTGTCGTCGTCGTGCGCAATTTTGAAGAGTAGTGCATTCTGTGGGAAGCCGTCGAGGTTGGTAAGCTGCTTGTGACCTCATTCTCTAATTACAACCGGTTCATTATGTTAGAATTGTGTTTTGTTTCCAGGTGGGCGACATTGTGCGAATATCCGAGCGCGACATGATCCCCGCAGACGGAATCATCCTATCGAGCAGCGAAGAAAACGGTGCGAATAATTGACAATTCTTGTCCTGTGATAATGATGGCGTCGTCCCTGTTCCTCACTCATAGCCGCCACTTTCCCATTTCCCCCACACTCCCAGGCAACTGCTTTATCGACACGAGCAACTTGGACGGCGAAGCAAACCTCAAGTTCCAGGAGCCTCTGCGCGCGACGCTCAAGTTCCAGTTCGCGAAGGCCGACCGCGACAAAGCCACGTATTTCATCAAGTGCGAGCAGCCGGACCAGGATCTCTACCGGTTCTCGGGCAACATCTCGATCGACTCCAAGATGTTCAGTCTCAGCGAGAAGCAGTTTCTCCTCCGCGGCTCGACGCTCATGAACACCAAGTGGATCAGCATGCTGGTCGTGTACACAGGTAGCTACCAATTCTCCTTGAGCTTTCATGGGTGGTCGTTGTCTGCTTGGTACTGTTGAGAACGAACGGATGGTAATCAATTGTTCATGTTTTGAGCCCAGGTCACGACACAAAGATCATGAAAAACGCTCGAGACGCGCACCACAAGCTGAGTCACGTCGAGCTCATGTCCAGCAAAGCCGTGGTCATCATCTTCATCTTGGAGATCGTACTGTGCGCGATTGCCGCGATCGTACATCACGTGCGGTATTCGCCAGGGAAGAAAACGAAAATGCCCTACTTGCGTGAGTCGGACGTCGGGCTCACGGGGCCGCTCCTGCTGTTCCTGTCGTACATCGTGGTCATGAACACGCTGATCCCGATCTCGCTCGTCGTGACAGTGGAGATCATCAAAGGCGTCCACGCAAAGTTCATCACGTGGGACGACAAGATGCGCACCTGCACTGACGAAGGCGCGATCGCGAACACGTCGTCACTCACCGACGAGCTCGGGCAGGTGAAGTACATCTTCACGGACAAGACCGGCACGCTGACGCAAAACCAGATGGAGTTCCGCAAGTGCAGCGTCGACGGAGCCATTTACATCTCGTCGGACAAGCGAGAGCAGCCGCGCGCAGTCTCGATCTCGTCGCTCGATGTGATCCCCCGAGATGGATCGCTCACAGGGAAGCACGAGAATGGACACCACACCTCGGGCGAGCATCGCAGTGTCGTGTGCTTCCGCAACTTGCTGCGCAACCTGGATGCAAAAGAGAGCAAGCTCGCGCTCTCGATGGCGATTTGCCACACCGTGGTCTGTGAGAACGACTTGGCGAGCGGGGACGTCAGGTACAACTCGGACTCCCCGGACGAGTGCGCGCTTGTGTGTGGCGCAGTGACCATGGGCGTGAAGCTGCTCGGACGCAACGGTCCGCACCTCTATTTATCGCTCACGGAGGAAGGACGCGAGAAGACGTACCTCAAGACGGTCACCTGCACGCTCTCCTACGAAGTGCTGCGCACGCTGCACTTCACGAGCGATCGGAAGCGCATGTCGGTCATCATCCGCGACTCCGATCGCAAGATTAAACTAATCTGCAAAGGCGCTGACAGTGTCATCCTGGATCGCTGCGAGCACTTCTTGTCGGCGAAAACCGCGACCATGGACCACGTCACGCAATTCGCAGTTGAGGGGTATCGGATTCTCCTGTTTGCTGAGCGCATTCTCGTGAGTTGTGTGACTTGTCTTTTGCTTCGAACTGATTTCTTGTAGTCATGAACGGACTCGAACCTTTGCTTACCTCACCGTTGTTGTTACTTCTTGTAGGAGGAGAGCTACTACGAATCCTGGGAGCGTCGGTATCAGGAGGCGGAGCTGGACATGATCGCGCGGGAAAAGATATTCGAGACGCTCGTGGAAGAGATCGAGCGCAAGCTGGCGCTCGTCGGCTCAAGCGGTGAGCACTTGTATCGGTCTCGACTTTGAATCAGTCTACGCTGTATGAATGCTGACTTTCTTGTCTTTTTGCATTTCTCATGCACGACAGCGGTCGAAGACAAGCTGCAGGAAGGCGTCCCCGAAACCATTTCGCTATTCCAGAAAGCTGGGATCAAGGTACATTATAAACGCAAATGAGTGCGAACAACTGGATGCGGCTTTCTAACTCACACTGGCATGTAACCTCTGTGTGTTGCATTTTTGTAAAGATCTGGGTACTTACAGGCGACAAACTGGAGACGTCGGTGGAAATGGGCAAGTTGTGTCGAGTCGTGACGCCTGGAATGCGAGAAGTGATTCTGAGGGGGCCACGCGAGAAGAGATGTCGCAGCGGTTAGATGCCGCGCTCCGCGAAGCAAAGGACAACCAAGCACTGATCATCGACGGGTCGTCGCTGACGTACGCTCTGCTTCCGTCCAGCCGGGAAGGGTTCTCGCGTCTCGCCCTGCGGTCTGCCACGGTGATCGTGTGTCGGACGTCGCCACTTCAGAAAGCTCTGGTAGTGGAGCTTGTGAAAGCGGGAGTGCCCTACGTGACGCTTGCAGTGTGAGTTGTGCATTTGTACATTTGTACATTTTCCTTACCAATTTATATCCCCCTCGATGCTGACTATGCTCGCTCTGGATCGTTATGATAGCGGAGATGGAGCAAACGACGCCAGTATGATTCGAGCAGCCCACGTTGGCGTGGGCGCGACTGGTCAGGGAGGCATGCAGGCTGTCCGAAGTGCTGACTATGCGGTCCAGCAGTTCAGCCATCTCGGCCGCCTTCTTCTTCACCACGGTAAGAGCGCTTGACAGTTGTTTTGGTATGTTTTCTGGGTTTGTTTGCTAATGCTATGTATGTACTTCGCTTTTGAAACTCCCAGGTCGCCTGTCGTACATCAGAGCAGCTCAGTGCATCGACTACTTTTCCTACAAGAACATCGTGTTCACGTTACCTCAGTTCATCTACGGAGCGGTCTCGGCGTACTCTGGGCAGGTACGTGGCACGTTTTCTCCTGCATCAGCCTGGAATTACGAGCAGCCCCCATCATTTGAGCGCTGACGTCTTCTTTGTGGTGCGCATTTTGCCTAGACGTTTTTCTGTGGTTTCTACATCACGGCGTACAATGTCGCTTCCACTGCGTCGCCGGTCATTGCGCGCGCGATCATGGAAACCGATCTCCCAGAGCGAGTCGCCGACACATTTCCGGAGCTGTACCGGTTTGGCGCGATGGACGAGTACTTCTCGGTCACGACAGGGATCAAATCCGTCCTTCTCGCGACCTTCCATGCGATCGTGCTCACGATGGTCCCCATAGTTCTCTTTCAAAATGGAGCGAGCATTAGCTCAGACGGCAAAGGGGGCGATATCTGGACCGGCAGCGTGGCGTCGTTCTTCTACATCGTTCCTCTCGTCCACTTCCAGATTTACTTCGACACGCGGAACTGGACAAGACTGGTTGGCTTCACGTACGGATCGTCGCTGGTGTTTTTCTTCGTGTCAGTTGCAGTGTACGACAATGCCACCAGCCAGGTCGAAGGCGTGTGGAGCTCCGTGGTGTTCAAGCCAATCTTCTGGCTCGGATTTTTTTGTCGACGGTGGCTTGTCTGCTGCCTTGGCTTGCGCACAAATGGTGAGTCCCTGAATCGTACTACCTCTTGCTGTGTACTCTTCACCATCTACGGGTACCTGACGGTGTTCATCCTGCTCTACTACTACGAAGACACGCACCTGCACGACCGCGCACGGGTCGAATCGCCATCGCCGTCTCCAATGCCCTTACATTCGCGGATGCCGCTCGTGCGCACAGAGAGCGTGCTCGTGGGGCGACTGGCGACGCTCGCACTCTGGAACGCGCGGCTGCTCTGGGATCTGGGCGTGCGCGCCGATGCGGAACTGGTGTTTCTGCGCGACCTGGTCGAGTACTACACGCCGAGCGAGAGCAGTGCGCAGCTGCTCGGACTGGCTACTTTGAGCCCGTGGCGCGTGTTCTTCCGGTCGATGACTGCGATCGCAGCTGCGCCATCGTCATCGAGCGAGTCCGGTAGCGCCAGGATGGGTGTTATCCGCATGAAGAACCCGCTGCGACCACCCTCTACACACAGCCTCAACGGGGACCAAGCACCAACGCCTGCGAGATCAACAAGCCAGTTGAATGCGCCTGCTTGCATAGCCGAGGAAGCGTCAGACAGCGAAGAGTAGAGTAGAGTAACGGCATATCAGATGGCCGACCGCACTCTGGCTGCATGTAAACGAACCACAGAGCGACCAGGTAACCAGCAAATGGATTTTCCAATCACACTCTATACATTCAAAGCGCTTGTGTGACTCTGGCAGCGTCATGCTTGGAGCCCACTCTCTTTCCGGCATCAGGAATGTATCAAGCGACGAAGGATCTGTTCCTGCTTTCTATCGCTTCAAGGGCTCGGATCATTCGCTTTGGAAAGCGTGGAGAGTGCATGTGCAAGCTGTGCAAGCTGCGGATGGATGAATGTGAAATAGAGCACGGGTGACCCCAGATATAGACTCAAATATTCTCTCGCTCTCGCTATCGTCGCATCGTGAGGGAAAAGATCCGCCCCAAAGATATGACTGACTGACTGATGTTGAAGTTGTTCCGAATGGATAAATGGATACATAAAGTATAACATTAGAGGTACAGCACTGTACCCAGGTTGTGTGTCGCTTCGCGCGCAAAAATCCATTGCAATTGAGCTCCCCTATATCAGAAAACCAGAGTTTTCTGTGGGGTGCTGCTACATACCATGCGCTGACAAAAGCTCTTCCGCGCATAAACGCAAGAGAGATAAAAGAGCGGGAGTGTGTGCGACAGTCTTCCATGACGTTGTTACAAATGGGGTTCCTGCGGCGCAAGAAGCTCGACATCCGCGTGCCGACGGGCAAAGACGCCGTGAACTTCCGCAAATTGCTGTTTCTGCCGGTCAAAGACACGGAAGACTTGCTCTCCAACAAAGAGTGGGACCGCGTACGTACTAAACCCTTTCGTTTAGCTCAATTGCGTCCATCCTTGGTACGTATGCGCATGGTGATCTTCATTCTCCGACGCTGAATATGCATGTGTCTGTGGGTTTGCCGTCATTCACGGACAAAGTTAGATTTACGATGCCTGACGCTGATGAAGACCAAGATGCTGCGCGCTTCGTGCATCGCGCGTGGACTGCTGAAGAAAGGAGGCAAGAAGAAGCTGGTGCAGCGCCTTACCGTATCCTTGACAGAGCAGAAGAATGCAGGTGCTATGATGCTGGGATCGCTTGCAATTATGAATTGGAGCAAAGGGTTGCACGCACTAACTCTTTCTATTGACTTGTTTGGTTTTCACCGCCAGAATTTCTCCGACAGCAAGAGGAGGAAGAAGAGTATCAGCGACAACTCGATATGCTCGGTGGGGTGTGGTCGTTTGGGTCGGGTTACTCGGGACAGCTTGGCCACGGAGATCTTGAATCGAATGGAACACCGCGCATTATCAAAAAGCTGCGAGGCAAAGGCGTCAGCCAGGTCTATGCGGTATGCCGAAGACAACATTCAGTTGCAGCTCCACTCTAACGATATGAGTATAACTGTTTAAGTCTGGTGCGTTTGGCAGGGATTTGACTCGGATCTCGCGTTCGCTGTTAGTCGCACAGGGGATGTGTACGTCTGGAGGAAGCGAAGTGCCCCCACTGGGTTACCGACGGGAATACCCTTCAACGCCTCTTGAAGAAGACATACAAGCGAAATGACGATGTTGATTCAAGCGATGATGAGAGCAGCGGCAATGGGAATGGACGCAATCCCAGAGAAGCTCACAACGCTTCAGATTCAGCAATTGGAAGCGGGTATGCTGGAGAAGACGATGATGAAGATGACGAAGGCGGTGACGAGGACTTTGTGGACCCAGTGAAGCTCTTCATGCTGTGTGGTGAAGGCATCAACCATATTGCAGTAGGGAGAGTGCATTGCTGTGCGAAAACAAAAGATGGCGGTGTCTTCACGTGGGGACAAAACGACCACTGTCAGCTCGGCAAAGAGCCAATCCACAACCTGTCTGAAGCTCAGTCGAAAAAAGCACGCGTTCGATACGGACTCGACAGCCACGAGCCTCAACTCTGGGAGCGAACGATCCACGAAACATGCGTTGTCAAAGCGGTGGATGTCGGCACAAAGCACACGTTTGCCGTCGCTGGCACGGGGCAAATCCATGCCTTCGGAGGAACTTTCAACACGAGCGACCACTCCAGCTTGGCTCGAAGCTTGGCGAAGCTAAACGTTGTTCAGGTAAGTCACAGGGAATCAGTACTCACTTTTTCATGTACTGGGGGGTTGTGAACTGAAATAAATCTCGATTTTCATGGTTTCCAGATTTCTTGTGGCGCTATGCACGCAGGTTTGGTGACGTCCAACGGCCAAGCATACACATGGGGGAGTGGCGACGGTGGGTAAGAAGCAGCTAGAGAACCGCGTTTAGTGCTGTTCATTTTTCTCATGACCGCTCATGACATTGTTATGCTGCGTATGTGTGGTGTGTGCAGCCGCCTTGGACATGGACACTACGTCCTTTGTGAATCCAAAACTCGTTGAAGCCCTGAAAGACGACATTACCTTCGAGCTGTCGTGTGGGTGCTGGCATTCAGTAGTTGTGGTGCTGATACCACCATTGCTCAAAGGAGGATTGGCACGCTCGCTGTTTTCTTGTGTGATTTCCGTGCTTGGTTGGCTAAACTCAAACTTTTCATGCCGTGTCCTTCACTTTGTCGTAGGTATACACTTGGGGCAGCGGACGACTTGGTCAGGTTCGTTGATTTTGATAGCATGCTCTGACCCATGCATTTCATATGCGAGTCAATTGCTAATGGATCAAACCCACAGCTTGCACAGAGCGGAACGCAGATTTCTCCTTCTCCGGGTCTCGTCACGGATTTCATCGCTACTCATGCATTGATCAAGAAAGTATGCGCTGGGATGTATCACAATGCGGCTTTATCGGCAGACGACGAGGTGAGTACACAGCAGCATTTTTGGTCCTCTGATTTGCTCACAGAGCTGAGCAATGCTGCTCTTCTGGTTACTACCAGGTTTTCACGCGGGGAAGCAACAGCAATGGCTGTCTCGGAAGACCCGAAGAGCTGGCTAATCTGGAAGAAGGGTTCTGTGCTGTGCCTGGAAAAGTGGAGGGAATGGAGGATTTCGTCGGCCGCCCGTGCTCGAGTGCGTCATGCTGAAATTGTGCTAGATTTTTTGATATCCATATCTTGCGCTAATCATATTGTTTTTGGCGTCAAGTTGCGTGCGGGAAGGAATTCATGCTGATAGCCACGAAGCCATGCATTGGACCGAGCAGAGAAGAGCTGGAAAGACGCCAAGAGGTCCAAGCCGAACAAGCTCAAAGCATCAAGCGCCAGTCCAAGAACGTGAAGAAAGAGCAAGAGCAGCAACTGGAGCGAATACGACGCAGCAAAATCTCAGTGATTGCCAAGTTCCTCAACACAACGTATCCGAAATGCACGATTTGCACCATCGGCACCGTTTGTCCTGGCTTCCAACGAGACAGCATCAATCCTGCGATGTGCAAGCACTGCATGCACGAGCGCCGAAAGCACGACGTCCTTCACAAAGAAAACGATCGACGAGGCACGAATGCCCATCTCCAGTATTTAGAGGAAGTTAAAGGTAAATTGGGGGTGACGATAGACTTTGCAGACGTTCCAGAAATCGAAAAGGAAGAAGCCCTGGAAGCTGAACTGGATGATTTTCTGATTGACGATCAATAAAAGATACAAACTCATCAAAGCCTTAACTCAGCTGTAGCTTCTCCCTCAGAATCGACAGTGCCTTGTACACGTTCGTGAAGCTTGTCCATTGACAGTCCGCATTCCCGCCGACGAACTTCAGCGCGTAAAACATCACGCCAAGATATCCGCATATCCGGAGCGCCTTGGCTTTGATCAGCTGACTTTCGCGTCTAACGAACATGTCTCGGGCGATTACACCGATCATCAGCGCCATCCACGCTCGGTACATACTGGCATGCGTGAACGATCGGAAAACGCCTTTGATCACTTTGAGCCAAAGGGATGAGTCACGACGCTCGTGATTCTTCTTCATCACTGCAGCCCACGAGAGAATATCTGCAAAGTCAACGACGCCATCGCGGTCGAAATCAAGCGCTTCGAGATACCTCTCCGCCTGCGATCGGCTTATCCTCTCGCCTGGTGCATAAAGAAACGTTGTTAGTTGGCTGTTGCTGAGAAAATAGATAACTACCACTAAAAACAAAGTGCATACCTAAAACATTCAAAATGAATGTCGCCACTTCTGCTTCGCTGAGCGTCATGCTGCCATCGGTGTCCATGAGCGAAAACACCAACTTGATCGTGTCCAGTTCTTTTGGTGACAGGATCTATAGCAACCAACGTATGTATAGAGTTAGTATTATCCACAAGGGCGTGTGAGCGTGAGCGTGAAAAAGTGCCATTTCTTACCTGTGATCGATCTTCGATGCTGTGGTCGACGCCAAATATGGTAGACCGCCTACGAATGGACCCAGCCTCATCAGGGGGAAATACTTGTACAGCTCCTCCATCCTCGCTCTGGACCCACTTCGACGCCTCAGCGTCCAAGACTCGACTGATAGCTTGCGGGTGCATTTCACTGGTCTGCCGTCTTCGTCGTTCTATCGACAATCAAACTGATATCAGTCATTCGTTCCGATCACCGCTAGCCACATTACCGTCCTATGAACTCACCGTCCGGATCGTCAATGTTGGAGAAAGGATCCTCTTTCAGGGATTCCATCCGCATAAAAAGTGGTTTGTTGTCTTCCGCTTCCGTCCTCTCTTGACCAGCAAGCGCCAAGATATCCTCAAAGAAGTTTTTGCTTGCAGGAAGAAATGGAAGCGTATGGTGGAATTGCTTCCAAATGTCTGTGCTTCTCCCTGCTCCTGGCAGCGAAGGAGCGGGATGCGAAACTGCCTCAAGTTGCTTGATCTCCCAATTGAAAGGACGGCTACGGATGACTAAATACCCCGCCTACATTCAGAAAAAAAATACAGCCAGCCAGTTGGTTAGAATCAAGTACAACTGCTAAATCTGTTATGCATGTACTTACCAAATTGCCGTGCTGATCGCAATAGTTCGCGGCTGAAAAGATCGTGATCAGCGGCGGTAATGACTTGTCGTCGCGCTTGTCCATTGCTTCACACTCTTCCGAGTTGAAGTGAAACATGTACCCGAGCTCGGCATATTCATGGGCACGAATAACCGCCAGCAAATGGTTCTGCTCCAAGAAATCAAACGTAGCAGATGCGCTGAAATAGTACGAGCAGCCTCGAACCTGTCAACGCGAGAATAACGATCAGTCTACAGGGTCTATAAACAGTTCAAGTAGCAAACCACTTACTTTGTTTGCCGTCCATCTCGGCTCATCGTGCACGTGTTCTGTTTTCAGCAAACACTGTACCGTCAGATACCGTTTCTAGGAATCGTTCTTGCAAACCATTTCGCAGCATTTCAAATACAAACCTTCCATCGAAACAGCGGGGTCCGACCACAATAAATCGCAAAGAGGACCGTCCGTCGGCAGCTCGCGATGCCGATCAATGCTGCCGATTGCGTGGATACTCGTCAAGTCGGGAGATATTCCTCCATGCACGCAGAAAATATCCCCACGAGGTGTCTTCAAAAGAGCAGCAATCGGCAGCGACTGGAAGCACGACAGAAAATGATAATACACTGAGATTCCGTACTTCAGGTGGCCTAGTAGTGCGAAAAAATGACAGTAGCGATCATATTAGTCGTGCCAGATCTCACATGCCACTTGAACATATCCATCCCCACAGACACTCACATTCATTGCGGAATCCATAGAACGAGGAGATTGTCTCGCACTCGTGGTTGCCGCGCAAGAGAAACACTTTGGTCGGAAAAGTCACTTTCAGCAGCAGCAAGTACAAGATGACTTCACTCGAAAACGCCCCGCGGTCTGTTAAAAGCAAGTGTCATGATCAGTCAATGCCATCTACAGAGCAGAACAATCCAAGTTCCAAGCATACCAAAACGTACCAACGTAATCGCCCAGAAACACCATTTTCACATCCTTCTCTGCAGCATTCCATTCATGGACCACCACCACATAAAAGCACGATGTACAATGAGTAAAGCGTAAACACCATGGTAAAAACACCAGCATGACAATTGAAGCATACCGGCGACATGTGCGAGTCCAACGTCGTCGATGATGCGCATCAGATCGTAGAACTGGCCGTGGATGTCACCAAACACTATCACATCCAGGAAAGAGTTATCACAACGTTAGTATACCGCGTTACGAATTGACTGATGACATCATGTGCACAGCTTGGCACGAGCATTTTGCGTTGCAGACCCCCCCTCACCGCAGGTTGAGTCGCCCTGCACGATGACCATGTTGGGCTCGTCGCTCATCACGTCCTGCGCCTCGTGGATGATCGCGAGCGTGTCCTTCATCGACAGCAGCTGCTGCTGCTCGAAGGCGCTGCGCACGTCGCGCAGCGTCAGCGCGACCTTGGACGCTCGTCGCCGCATTTCTTCCTCTTCTTTTGAGCTCACAAGTCACGAGGATCTTTTAAGTTTTGGAACCAGATTTGGGCACCAGACTTTTCAGGGGAGAAAACACCAATTACTGGTTATACTCCATTAAGTACGATTCGATACACTACTTCAACTTCCAGATTTGTGAACTGAAAGTGCTCGTACCTTGTTCTGATGACTGAACGGCCAGAGCTCGTGTGTTGATACTGAAGAAAGTGTTCACTGTCAGACAATGACAATATCACGTATAAATGATGACGGCCTGTAGATGAATATGAGTGAAAGTGAGTATCTCGATCTTTTTGGCCAGGCTCTTTACTGCCTGCCGCTGCTGCAGGGGCACCCCCACACAGAAACGCCAGGTCAAGAACATGTAGCGAGTTGCAGGTGCGTAGTGTACATTCGCTCTTAGCGCAGCTGCCCAACTCTACAGCAGAGGCATGCCGCGCGGCTCATGCTCACCAGGTTTGGACGTTTCGTCCGACACGGTCTCCCAAATTCAAAAACGCCGTTGTTGTAGCGTAGTGGTATCACAGATTCAGCAGTTCTTTGAGGTCGTCTGATGGCTCATGTAAAGGATCCGTTCTGCAGAAGAGCGAGTGCGTCCGCAGCCAACTCGCTTGCGTTATGCTGCGACTGAGTACAATGTGAGTCTGCCTCGCCATGGCATACTTTTCATATGCGAAGCTGACTGAAAGGAGCTGGATGGATAAGTCGCTGCCTCTTTGATGTGACTACCGCCGCTGCTCAATGCTGGATTTTAATCAGGAGTCGAGCGTACAATACTCATAACAGTGATTTCGTGTGCACCGTAATGCGCATGAGCAATCACAGCTACAGTTGATAATTGGCTACACAGACTTCAGAACATTCAGCTGAATTTCTTCCCACGAATGCGCATGCAGGTGTCAAGTTCGCTTCACGAAATCACACACGAAGGGACACGACCGTTTCAATTTTGAAAGGGTATCTTGTTGTCAGAAATGATTCAGTGCGAAGAGACACGCCGGATCTCGTCAATCCAAGTCTGGCGCTTCAGGATGTCCACATTGCCCTTTCTTTGCACTCCGTACCCACTTTGATTGCAGAAGAGACAGAGCGGAAGATCCCAAGCCATTTCATCATCGAGGTCGGATCGATTGTGAACCAATTCCGATGCAAAATACTGAGCAGGATGTTACCTCGTCGATACCTAGAGTTCTTCGAGGTACGTACTCGCTCGCAGCGTGAGCTAATATCATGACGCTGTCGATTCACAATGAGATACGCGTGGACCGAACACCTTAAAAGATCGACTATACCAACGACACGGTACACGTAAAGGATACGCGTGTGAAATGGATACACAACACTCAATTGTACCGCCTCTTCCTCGAAAAGATAAAAGTATGAAATGGACACACAATACACAAGTGTACCGCCTGCTTCAGCGACAGACAGGGACATGTCGACGAACGCTCAGTCGCCCAGAAAATTTGGCGGATCGCCATCCGAATATTCGATATCTCACATCTCGAGCGTGTTTGCTGCGGCACACGAGCTACGTTGAACGACACAAGCGCACCGCTTGGGCGTCAACTGTGACAGGGAATACCCCGTGACTAACAGCCAAGCCACCATACAGTAAGTATGCGAACTGTCTTCCTGGAGTCGGACGGGGTTTCTTTCCGGGTTTTCTGTTTGAACGAGGTCGGCTGCTGCGTCCACGCCCCGTACAGCAAAGAACTGGATATGGTGGCACCCAGAGCGAATGCACAACAGAAGAAGTGAGTGAGGACGACGCGAATTCAGAAACGGATGCGGAGAGACAGGGGGAAATGCGATGGATGGATGCACGTAGGGACAGTGGTCCCTGCTTCATTTCGTCCTTTCCTTCAACGATCAGTCCATGAACCCTGTTCAATTCATGGGACGCTTGTCCGTTGTGGGGGCGGAATGCCATCCAACTCTCTCATTCCTCAATTTGCGATCCCCCGAGCACATCCCTCCCACCCCCTGAGCAGCTCCGCGCCTCTCATCGACTGATTTTGATCTCAGCTAAAATTGAAGAGCTGCGCTACAGCTGACCGACTGACCCAAGCTCCAGCTGAAGACACTCGACACTCCCCGCCGTCTCTGCGACAACATGATCACGAACTCCGACCCCGACAGCATCATCTCGCGTGGCGCTCAAGCGCAACGATACGCTCAATCTGCGCTCGAAGCCCGACGATCCGCCTCGCTGAAAGGAATCAAGCCAAGCGCCGAGCGCCAAAGCCTTTCGGATCTAGAAGCCGCTCGTGAAGTGAGCAGCGCGGACGGTGCTGGACTGAAGGTGGTTGAGCGTGATGCACCGAATCCTGCTTGTTCCAGCATATCCCCGCACAAAAAGATGCGTGTTGAGCCGACTACTGACCGAGTATTAACCTTCCTACAGAGCGCTCGAGTTCAGAACATCCCGGTTCGATCAGGTAAATGGAATTCGGAAGAGGAAGACTACCTGCGAAAACTGGTCGAACTGTTTTGTCTCGGCGTCCTGGATGAAGTCGAACAGAAATCGTCAATGCGCGCATGGCTCTCACGGATGCTCAACTGCTGCCCCATGCGGATCTCGAAGAAGCAGATGAACGGCGAAAAGTTCATCGGGAAGGCAAAGTTCAAGAAAAACCAGGAAGCAATCAACGCCATGACCCAAGAGCAGTACGACGAGTCGCGCGACCAGATTCACCTCTTGCGCTCCAGCTTTCTCAAGCACTGGGCCAAGGACGAGTTCGCCAGACGGACCACGAAGGATAAGCCTGTCAGCTTTGAGGAGTGGTACAGCAAGGTGCTCGACATCGTTCCTCACCCCAAGGTTGCCAAGAATCACCACATCGTCGAGGCGCAACGCAGACCAGAGCCAGAGTCAATGATCAAGCTCCGCGAACAGCTCCGAGAAGAGCGGGTCAAGGAGCGACAACGCGCTGCAGACAACTCAGCAAGATCCTGCAAGCGCTCGCGCTCGGAGGCATTCAGTGGTGCCTTTGGCGAGCACCTCCAATTCCAAGAGATGATGTACCAGTGCGCTCCCCCTTGCGAATCACCGGTTGTCGTTTCCACGGAGGACAAGTCGCTTGAGATCGACCCTCAAGTCCAAGAATTTGAAGAAAGCTGGATGCTGGAGATCTGCGCTGAGCCAGAACTCGCGTTCGGAAAGATCAACGATTTTGCTCAAGGCAGCTACACCAGCCAGTACTTGACGACTGAAGAAGCCGCTCACTTCACGATTGAGCCTGAAGACGAGTTCCACTGCACAGAAGTCTTGACGCCCCAGCACTCCAGCGAAGTTCAATTTGATTTCGGTCTCCCGAGCAAGTGGGACTGCCATGATACGCAAGACCTCTCAAGTCGTGATTCACCATTGTGGGAAGACGACGAGCTCCTTCTCGACAGCTTTGCTCTTCTCGCGGACCCAGGTCTCGCGCTCTGGGACGACGACGAATACCCTCTGGACAACTGCGGACACTCCGTTCTTACGTCGTGCATCCCGACACTTCACCTCTAAGCTGCGCGCGAATGTTCCGCCCGGATGTGCTGTTTGTCGGATACAACAGATGCGAATATTTGTCGCGCACCACGCGATGGCGAAGTGGTTTAGGAAATCGGTTGGGACATTGACTAGCGCATGTCCGATTGTAGTGGAATGCACGGAGTACAGAAAATCAATGCATATTTCTTACATCTGCTTGCGTGAGAACCTCCATTGTTACTGCCTTGCTTCTTTGACTTGATCAACTGTTTTAGCTTTGATGGCTTCGAGCTGCTGAAGCGCCTTTGCGATCTCTTTCTGGAGATGGTCGAGCTTCGCCTGTTCAACGATAATCGTGTCGCCCGCATGGTACTTGGCCCGAATTCGTGTCAGCTCCTCCGACATGGCGTGCACTTTCTCGATCGTGCTCCAATTGCTGGTAAGAATCTGCTTGAGTCGCTCATCGCCGCTCTCCTCTTGCTCGTCGTTGTCGTCGCTTTTGTTCTTGCCACCCATGAGCTTCTTCCGTGAGCTTTCCATGCGCAGCTTGACTTTCTTGCCCGTGCGACCGATCGCAGTCGTCACAAGCGCTGCATTGAGCAGCTGCGTCCACTCGGGTCGCGGCGTGCAGGACCGCTGGATGTGCGTGATCTCCTGCTCAAGAACCCCCGTTCTTACCGCCACCTCGAATCGCTTTTGCTCCAGGACCCCCACTTCGTTGCGCGCATTAAAGACCTCCTCCGTGCGAGCGCGCAAGTGGATCGTGCGCTACTCAATCGCTTCCAGCAGCTTCTCTTTCTTCTCTCGCGCCTGCGCTACCACTTCTTCTGGCGACAATCGACGTGTTGGTGGATCGTCACCACCAGCAGCACTGACAGCCAAGGCAGCGGCAGCGCTCGTCTTGTTGGAAGACGTCGAGGCGATGATCGCTTCCACGCGTTTCGCCTTGAGCTTGTGCGCCATTTCTTCTTTCTTGACCTCGGTCACGATCGCCGAGATCTCCTCCTTGAGCTCGCTCGCGCGCGTCATGTGGTCGTTGATCGCGCTGCGCAGCTCGTTGCACGCCCACGCGCGCAGGTCCCGGCGTCGACACAGCGTCTGGACCTTGTCTTCGACCGCTGCGGCCATGGCGCTCGTGTCCTGCTTTGTCATGTTCATAGCGGTGATGGTAGTGGTCGGCATATCGTCACAGGCCAGTTTCTTCGAAGTGCCAGCCATGAATGTCTCCCTAAGTCTTGGGGGATCGACAAGCACAAAAAATAACAAATTCTCAAAAGCAACTAAGATTTGATTGACCTGACCCCATGAAAGTAGTAAGACATGAACGGCCAAGGCAAAATGCTGCTCGGCTAGCCCTCACTTTACAAGAAGCGACCTTGGTTGGTGCTCAAAGTACGCTACATCCCAATACATGAAGCCGCGAAAGACGACTCTCGCTACGCTCAGCGCTCTTGCGCCACTGGGGCCCTACGCGTCCGTGGATGCCTCAGGGCTTGGCGCGGCAAATGTAAGCAAGACACCACCACGCTCATTTCAAATTGTCGATGTAGTGGCATATACTATCGAAATGACCATGACCGGCTATCCACTTGCTTCCTTCTCCCTGCCTGCGAATACGCACTGTAGCACTCGTCGATTTGCGTGACGACCGAGCAGGAAATCCACGCGCTCCTGCTCAACGACGTCCAAATCCAAAGCGGCATCGAGGGCAACGTGGTGCTCGCGAGCGACTGCAAGCAACTGGTGCAGGCGAACGTGCTCGACCGCCGCTCGGACGAGGACCAGAAGGCGCTCTGCGACAACTCGTGCTACACGACCATCAACCTCAGTACCAAACGCTGCTGGCCAACGACTGCTTTGCGAGCCAGAACAGCGACGAGAGCGCCAACGGCCGGCTGCACGCCGCCGCCTATCAGATCGCCTGCCAGACCACCGTGGATGGGAACTACTGCAGTAAGTATTTGGTTGACTCTTGTCTCGAGTGGTGATGAGGAGCTCCTGGTATAACCTACCATGACATGGTTGGTACCTCTACTACTGGTAGTCCCGATGCTGGCAAATCTGGTAGCGAACGCCGGCACGGGGTTCGACCTCTGCTCGGACATCGTGAAGGAGATGGGCTGCTGCTTCCAGAGCTACCGCCAGTACATGCTCTTCGGCACGGCGGCGGGCATCGCGACGCTCGACGAGGCGCAGACGCAGTGCACGAAAGACGGCGTGGGCGGCATCGACAAGGCCTGTCTCTGCGGCAAGGACAACTCGTACAACAAGCACGCGCTCAACGGGACCACGATCTGCTCCGGTATGGACTCCTCAGTTCATGAATGGGGTCTTGTTTCCTCTATGATTCTTGGTAAAAAGTTGACGTTCTTGTGTGTGCATTTCCTAGGCGGGCTAGCGCTTTCAGTATCAAAAGCAATGGTGCTGATGCCAGCACTAGTAGCGACGATGCTGTCGCTCTCTGTGTAGATATTTAGACCTCACTAAACTAACATGCTGATAAAGAAAATGGTTCATCATTTTTCTAGCTGCTTAAGAAATGTATCGCTCTTTTCAAAAAGAGCCAAGCCTTGTATCGCAACAGCTGAATTTATGACCACAAAACCCCCCACCGTAAGCTCGCTTTGTGTGCTCACTCGCTCACGAGTCGATGGCCATCATCACCGCAGCGTCGTCGGCTCCTTCTTTCAGCACGGCCTCCACGCCGCGCTCCTTGAACTCGTCCTGCATGTGGGTCACAAAGTCGTCCAGCAGCACGGGCCACGCGCCGTTCTCGTCAAAGTTGCTCAGGTCGGGCTTGATCTGCAAGCCAAAGTCCAGCACCTGCATCCAGACGTCCTTCGAGATCGAATTCCGGCAGTGCGCGCGCACGTACTTGAGCCAGTGGGGCAGCAGCGGGAAGTACCCCGGGAGCAAGAGCTCCCAGAGCCCCGTCGCGATGTCAAGCGCCAGGCTTTTCTGCGTCGGGTCCTTTGCAAACCCAAACGTGAACTATTACATCGACCAACAACAGCTTGTTAACCAAAACGAGCCATTTAAATAGGGAATTTGACATAACAATGGACTTCATACCGAATAAATATGCGTGAACTCGGTCTGGTCGCGCAGCTTGGCGCGGAGGAACGCCAGTTTGCCCCTCAGGTCGTCCATCGTGACGCAGTTGAGCTTCTCAAACCCGCGCACAAACTCCGTGCGCGTAAAGTCGCACATCGCAGCGGCCTCCATGGTCCAGCTGAGCACGAGGATGACCGGGTCTTGCGGGTCGATGCCCAGCTCCTCGCAGAACGCGAAGATGCCGTCGTCCGTGATCGAGTCCATGCTCTCTTCATCTGCATTGTCAGGACAATATAAGTACGCGTGTGGGCAGTGGACATTGCGGACGTTTGGATCTCTCAGCGTACCTCGAAACTTGTCAAACACCAAACCGATCGCATCGACGATTTTCTGGCGCTCGCCCTTTTGCTTCTTCAGACTTGCGCTGTGCAAGAGCTGCACATTGCCATTCATAGCGTTTTCCATACAAAGCGATATCATAGATGGATTGAATGAGTGAGTATCAGCGCGATGGACATGGCGGGAGATTGCCGACTGAAAGGTTACAACACCACATTCGTTACCTCAGCACTTGCTGCTCGCTTCGCGGACCCAGTGACGCCATTCGATCGTGGACCGCCGGCCTTTGTCACTTTCTTCGACGCGCCGTTCAGGCTTTCCTGGTACGCGGAGCTGCTTGCGAGGCGCTCGACAAGATCCGCTTTCTTCCCGCTCGCACGGATGCCTGGCGCCGCATGAAAGAACACAGTGTATGAGTTAGGACTTATCACCACTAACTAACTAGCAATAAGCACCGCGCGCGGAGACACACGATAGGCACGCACCCAGCTTCTTGCAGATCTCAGTGAGCTCTTTCACGCGGAGACTCGATAAATCCATGATGCCCGGCGACGGTGGGTATTGACAATTTGCTGCAACAACACGCTGTAAAAGAACATAGTAAAGAAGAAGAAAGCGGCTGGTCAGCAATGGAGGTGAGCAACAGCAGTGTACGGACGGCTCGCTGTACGCAGCTGGAGATAGAAAGCCGCGCTGCCACCGCTTCTCCATGCTCGCATACATGCACACACACAGCGATCGCGCGCACCTGCAACACGCTCGATCGATTCACAGCTTCTCGGAATGATCGTTCCTGGTACAAAACCTCAAATGATCTAAAGTTCGACATTTTGAACGAATCGAACTTATGCATTTAGGTGGTCCACTTTAATTACGGTTATCATGAGTGACATGTTAGTAGTATACAGTGACATGCATTTGCCATAAAAGTTCGCATTGTGCACTGCGAATTTAGATAAATAAAGTGGTCCACGCCACGGATGTCGCTATTTGTTTCAATGACCTACATAATGACTGAAGTTAGTGACACTGGTCTTCTCATGATCTCATAATCACAGAGGAACAAAAGAATGACGATGATGAAGAACTCGAGCGCAGGCAACGGGAACATCCTGCACATCCAGAACGACCTGCAACAGAGCGGCGCAATGAGCTCACAGGAGACACACAGCAGCAGCAGCAGCAGCAACGACGCAGACACTCTCCCGCGGCGCACTCCATCGCCCGCGAGAGCCAGGGGAGTGCGGCGGCGCCGTGAAGACAGCATCGAGATCGAAGAGCTCGACTCGGACACCATGCGCCAGAACTCGTACAACTACTTCCAGCGGTACGCGCGCACCAGCGTCCCCGCGTACAACGCCAGCGGCAGCACCAGCAGCGCGAACGTTGCGTTCACATACGGCAGTGCTACAGGCGGCACCAGTCCGCCGTTCAGAGTGGGGTCGTCGCGGAAGCGACAGCGCACGCTAGCAGATCGGCTCGAGGAGTTGTGTCTTGGGGGCGGCGTGAATTATATGGGTCGCAGTAATAGCAGAACCAGCAGCTCCGCGAATGCAGATGCGAATATGGACGGGGAAGATGGTGCGGACGATGACGACAATGAGAACGAGGACGAGGACGACCGCGCAGAGAACCGCAGCGAGCTCATGGTGTACGGCGGCGTGCCGAGCATGAAGGGCTTCTTCTTTGGCTCGGCGAGGCGCAAGCCGATGGATCGCGTCTTCCGCCACTACGCGGCCGTCGCGAATCAGGCGTAAGTGGCTGTATTGCAGTGGCTTGCCTGCTTATGTTGACATGACGCATACCCTCTTAATCGTTCGCTCGTGTGTTGTGTGCTACATATTATGTGTATAGCGCCTCATCTGCGGAGGCAAGTGGCAATGAGCTGGTGCTCTTCCGAAGAGTGCCGCCAACTCCTCCACCATCTCCTCTACCGACGCCGTATATCGTAAACCTGTCGTCGTACCTGTCGCTGACCCCACAGGAGCTGGAAGCGCTCACGCGACAGGAGAAGAGCAAGCGCGCCGCCGCGTCCGTCGTGGTGCTCAGCAGCAGCGACGACGACAGCAGTGATGACGCGCAGCAGCGTCGAATGCCTATGGCCACCGGCGCTTCTTCTGGCTTATCTTCCACTTTCAAAAGCTCCTTCCGAAGCCGAAGCGGCAGTGCAAGCGCCAGCAGCACCGGCAGTCCGCCGTTCCGCGCGCTCGGCGTGCCACGCACCGACGCGATGGAGGACCTGGAGGACGTGGACATGGACGGCGAGGGGAACCCGCGGCAGCCGCACCTCTCGGGCGACGTCTCGCACTCGGAGTGGTTCCTCGACGACGGATTGTGAGGAAACAGAGAGAGCAGAAAGTATAGTGTGTGTGTGGTACGTGTGTGGAAAACGGAAAACAAGGTGGACTCGTGTCGTGAATACTCGCGTACTGTGGGTGTTGATAAGTTGGACGTTTTGGAATGCACGCTGTTTCGTTTGAACTGCGCATCAAAATGCAGCCTGTCCGTCCGACGATACGGCATGGCCCGCTTGCGAACATCACTCACCACCACCAGCTGTTTGGTTTGCGCTTTTCGCTCGTCCAGTAAACACTCGGATACGATGAGGACGAGCTCGTCTACGTCCATTCGCAAATGCATCAATTGCATCACACCCTCATTGCCGAACTCGCCCTCGATCAAGCAGATACACACTATCACCCCCCCCCTCCCCCTCTCCCATCTACAACGATGAGCTCCTCGACTGCTGCTCCTACGAAGCTTCGTGCCGCCGACAGGTTTGAACTGCGCGTTGCGACCGCCTCAGATGCCGCAGTGCTCGGCGCGCTCGCGAGCCGGACGTTCGTCGAGACGTTCGGCCACCTCTACCCGCCCGAGCACCTGAGCGCGTACCTCGCCGAGGCGTACGCCGAGGAAGCGATCCGCAAGGACATCGACCACCCTGACAAGTACACGGTGCTGCTCTTCCCCAAGCAGGAAGACGAGGAGGTGGACCAAGCACAACAGCGCTCGCCGTGCGGCTACGGGATGCTGGCCGACAGGAGCGTGCGCACGGGCGAAGACCCGGCGCTCGCCGAGCACTCGCTCGAGATCAAGCGCGTGTACGTGGACACCGCGTTCCACGGCAGCGGAGCGGCGTACCTGCTCATGGACCACCTCATGGCGGTCGTGCGCACGAAGGGGCCGCGCCGCCACGTGTGGCTCGGCGTCTGGGAGCACAACGTCAAGGCGCAGAGGTTCTACCGCAAGTACGGCTTCCGCGAGGTCGGCGAGCACACGTTCCTCGTGGGCGACACCAAGGACCGCGACCTGCTCTTCGAGCTGCTCCAGCAATAAAGCACCAAGCATACCAAGATAGATAACAAACAAAACCGTGCATTTTACACTTGGACTTTGTATGCAAACACCAACTTGTGATGCACATTTCTGGTACTTAAGTATCAAGGTACCAACTCGCTTCGCTATTACTTCTTCTGCGTGTAGTAGTAGATCGGGATGCTCACGGCCGCGAGCAGCGCCGCCTTGAGGTACGGCGACGTCTTGCGCAGCTCGGCCTTGGTCGTGATCACGACCGAGTGCTTGGAGGCGCGCGCGTCGTGCTGGAACGTCACGAGGTCGAAGCCCTCGTTCTGCTTGACGATCTCGATCTTGCCGCCGGACGCCGTGACCTTGTAGCCCTGCGGGTAGTGCACGTGCGGCACGAAGATCTCGGTGGGGGCGGTGATCGGCTTGGCCTTGTCCGAGACGAACTGGAGCTCGTAGCGCAGCTCCTGGAGCGAGAACTGGGACTTGACGGGCTTGCCGGCCACGCGCGTGACGTGCGGACGCGAGAACGCCACGAGCGCACGCGCGGCGTCGTCGCGATGGAGCGACTTGTTGAGCGTGCACACGTGCTTCTCCGTGTCTGGACTCGCGAGACTCAGGTCCTCCAGGTTCCACAGGTCGCCGAACTTGTTGCTGTTGTCCGCGGCGTAGCACCAGAGCGTGAACGAGAGCATGTTGGCCTCGAGGCACGAGACCGTGTGGTCCATCGCGGAGATCTGCGCGCTGTAGTCGCCGGTCGAATACGCCTTGGCGCCGTTCAGGTTGAACGGGATGCCCACTTCGCCGATGAGCGTCGGCGCGTTGTGCATCGTCTTCCCGAAGCTGTTGATGTGCTTGAGCTGCGCATTGTGGTGCGCGCGGCGCGTGGACTTGCGGAACAGCAGGCTCTTGGAGAAGAAGTCGATCGTGAAGTAGTCGGACCAGGAGCAGAGGATGAGCGTCGCGCCGTCGTACCAGTGCATCGCGTTCACAGCGTGCGGGATCACCTTCGGGTCGATGTCTGGGAACGGCGTGTCGCCAAACTCCATCGGCGGCATCTCGACGAAGATCATGGACTTGGAGACCACTTTCTGGATGCTCGCGGTGAACCTTTTCGTGAACGGCACGTACATCTCCTTGCCAAAGTCCGTGTTCGCAAAGTGGTTCGGCTTGAGCAGCTCCGGCTCGCCGCTGCCGTTGACGCACCACACGCCCTCTTTCTGCCAGACGCACTGGTGGCCGCTCTTCCAGGCGCGCACGCCCTTGGGGTCCACGAGCTTCTTACCCGCTGGCTTGTTGCGGATCCACGCCCACACGCTGTTCGCCCAGTAGTCCACTTCCTGCGCGATCCCTTCGCCGAGGATCATGCCCTGGAATGGGGTCGGCATGAAGCCGTTCTTGAGCTCTCCGTTTGGCTTGGAGAGGTCGGCGATGCCAGTGTAGCCTGAGGAAGGCTCGTTCATCGTGCCAAAGCCCGCGACGTTCTTCAAATCGCTCAGCGCCTTGGCGAGTTCCACAAGCGCGTTGATGTAGTGGGACTGCAGATACTCCTGGATCTGCACGCCGTTCACGCTGCAGTGAGGCGCGAACTTAGCACCGCCCCAGAACAGCGTGAACATCGTCGCGCAGGCGAGCTTGTAGTAGTTGGTCGGCCAGATCATCTTTGGGAACTCGGACGCAGGCTTGCCCGTGGTCTCGAGACACAGCGCCGCCTTGGTCACTTCAAAGTGGCGCGGCTCAAAGCCCACGCACTCGAGCGTCCACATCGGCGCGCCGTCGCCGCCGGTCCAGCGCGACCAGACGTCCTGGTGCGGGTCCACGTAGATCTGCATGCCGTACTCGCCCGCCTTCTTGATGATCGCGCGGATGTACTTGATGTAGTCGCGATCGTAGATACCCGGCCCTTCGTGCTCGATCGCCTCCCACGTCACGATGAAGCGCAGGAACGTGAGTCCCCAGCGTTTGAGCCGCGCGAAGTGCAGGTCGGCATCCTCGATTGGGAACGGGCGGTTCACGAACGACACCTTGGCGGCGCCGTCGTAGAAGTCCGAGAAGTCGGCGCCGTCCACGTGGCCGTAGCCGTACGGGAGCTTCGACGAGCCGCCGAGGTTGACGCCGCGCAGCAGGCGCACGCGGCCATCCTTGTCGACAAAGTGGCCGTCGTGGATGAAGAGCTCGTCGTCCGACTTGGTGTTTTGCATCGTGGCTGCGTGTGTGTGCTCGGGCGGTGTGCGTGCTGGACGGCAGATTGGGAAATGAGGGCGATACTGTGGCTGCGCGGGTCATCATTGCTGCAGTTGCAACGCAATGCAGCCAGGCAAGCACGGCGGTGGATCCCTCCGTCCGCTTCTTTGCACGCGAGGGCGGTTGTAAACACTCGCGGGCTGCAATTGCGCTGGTCGTATTCATGGCCTTTTTCTGAGGACGTCATCCACATGGTGGTCAGTAGCTCCGACTACATGTGCTGTTTAAAGTATAGTTTTGTTTGAAAGTGAAATTTTGATGCTGAAATGGATACTTTAGCGAGAGTGTACGGTTGTGCTATCGAACATTGAAGTTGAGTTTTGCGTGCGAACAGATCGCAGCGGATAAACAAATGCTCGCACGTCACGTGTCAAGGTGGTGATCGATCTGAGACTTGTCCATGCGCGTGTGCGACCCACACGCACTGTCATTGTCGCTGTATTGATGGCGGCGCTGCTTCCGCATTCCTCTTCGCCAAACCTTCACTACCAGGTGGTGGACGATACTCCAGGACAAGTGTCCGAACTTCACGGCTGCATGCGTCTTCCTCTCGATATTCATCGCTTTGGTGGTTTTTAATCCCCACTCCCTCTCACGATGTCCATTCACGGTATGTCAGTAGCTCGTGATTAGGATCCCTCACTTCACATGGCAGCTGAGAAGGTGTGTTCTCGTTGCGGCGCCACCGAATGCACTTGATTCACAGGAAGACTTCAGCGGTTGGTGCACATCGCTGTTGGGCTTCTTGCTTGAAGGCTGAGAACAGCAGGCGAAAAACCTATTCAATTCGAGCATTATCGACAACCGTGCGGCGTTAAAAGTTAAAGTAACTGCTCCGCTTGTTGTTCTCGGATCGCTTCCAGAAGAGGCGTCTTGTTGCTTGCGTCCGTGACAACTGGAAGATCCGCGACGCCACGTTGGAGTCCAGCTCAGTCCACGCTTCTCCACGACGAAGTGGTCAGAGTGTTGCTGAAAATCGCTGTGAGCAGCGCTTCAAAGCTCCGCGTCGTTGCACACAATGCGTCATCGTCGCCAATCTTGTGCAGCACGAGCTCCTAGATCCTGTACGTACTGTTGTTCTTGTTGGCAATGTCGGTCAGGATTTCAAGGTGGGACGAGTCCATCAGGTTGCTGCTCAGATCCAACGCGCGGATATCAAACTGGCGAGCGTCTTGCTGCTGCATGAAGACTTGATCGAAGAAGCTTTGGAGCGGCGCCACACACGGGGCGGTGAGCATGCACCGGTCGACTTTAAGCCCAAAGCGGACCTTTTCCGGCGTAATCCTAGTTACATATCCGGGTGACAGAGGTGCAAGGAGGCGTCCGAGCACAGACGATGGCTTCGGTGGACTGGTCGTGAACGTGCACTAATGATCGATGACCTGAGCTGAAAGATGAGCGGCAGCACTGCCCTGGAGCGAGTAGAAGAACGCGCGCTGCGAGAGGCGAGCGAGCGCGTGCTACTCGCGATCGCGGGGCCGCTGGCCAACACGCTTTCAGTAAATGTCCCGCTCACTCGCCTTGCTGACGACGACGCGACCCCGTGCTCTCCATCTGGCTCTACCTGGCGACGTGGCTGGAAGACGAACCAGCCGGCCGACCAGCCCGAGCTGAGCGCGTGCTTCGGGCCGCAGCGACCCTCGAGGACCACTCGAACCGCCTGCGCGCGTTCCCAAAGCTGAAGAAAGAGTTCTGGTCGCGCGTGGTGCGCTCGCGAGTGATGAAGTGGGAGGTTGTAGCGGGCGACCAATCTGAAGGCGACCCGGACGAGTATCTGATGGAGAGAGAAGACGTTCCCGGCATCAAGACCAGCTGCGAGTACTACGCGCCAGACCTCGAAAAGGAGCGATCGGAACTGGATTTGCTGTTCAAGGCGCTGACGACCGCGCTCCCACTAAATTTGGTGGACCAAGAGCCTCGGCGTCTGCGAGACTTTGAGTTGAAGCTTTCAGGCGTGACCCATGCTCGGATGAGTGGTGTCTGGATGTAGTTTCCGATTTTTCCAATAGTTTTGGGGAATACTACCGACTCGCGAAGGAGATTCTTACCCAAGCCTGGCCTCCAGCGTCGCCGACGCCATCACTGAGCAACGCTGAACTACTGCTTTCGAGAGTCCTGAACCCGTCAAGTCTTGGCTGCGGACTCTTGCGCAATCTGCATTTCAAGCGTTTGCTACGAGTCGAACACGTCGCGATCGTATGCTCGGCGCTTCGATACGAGAATGTCATCGAGGACCTCTCGTTGAAGGGCTGTATCGACGGACACGGCATGGAGGACCGCAAGCAGTGCTGGCGGTGGCTTGCGTTTGCGCTTTTCTACCCTCGAACCAAGCAGATTGCTGGCGCTTGGGGCCGCAAACGGCGATCGATAGACGTGTCGGAGAACAGAATGGATCGTGGCGACTTTGAAGCGTTCAGGAGAACTCTGAGAAATCCAGCCGAGCTCGTGTTTCAAGGCAGCGAAGAAGAGCTACAAACAGTAAGCTCATTCCAGGTTGTCGCCATTACACTGAATACTTCCAGCTCGTGGGCTCGTCGCCGACCGAGTGCGACACGATCCCCCGGTCGCCAGTGCATGGCGTCGTGCTTCTACCTGCTCAAGCAGTTCGAGGACGTCAACATCTACCTCAACTCGATCAAGCAGTACCTGTACAATGAGGACGACTTCAACTGGAACTACGGCGTCGCGCTCTGCAACACTGGCGCGCACCAGGAGGCGCTCGAGCCGCTGCTGCGCGTGCAGCGCGAGGACTACCGCCACGACTACTGCTACGTGAGCTGGCTCTGTCGGTGCTACATCCTCAACCACAACCTGTCGGCCGCCTGGGACCTGTACCTGAAGCTCGACAACTCGGACGACTCGTTCAACTTGCTGCAGCTCATCGCGCACGACTGCTACAAAATGGGCGAGTTCCTCTACGCCGCCAAGGCGTTCGATATCTTGGAGCGACTCGATCCGGACCCGGAGTACTGGGGAGGTAAGCGCGGCGCCTGCGTCGGGGTCTTCCAGCGCATGGTCGCCGGCAAAGCCACGCGCGCCGAGCTCGAAGAGGTGCTGAGCATCCTCAAGTCCAACAACAACCCGCAGGTCGAGTACATCGTCCGCATCATGAAGAAGTGGTGCTCGGAGAACGGGATTTCCATTTAGGAGCTGCACAAATGAGCCGAGTCCTCATCAGACCATGTACGACCTTGATTCACATCTTCGCTTTCGCAGCGCTTTCCCTAACTTGTTAACTTTGGATTTTTCATCAATACACTCTTAGCATAACTAGCAAATAATCATTTACCGAGTTCATCCATTTCTGTACCTTGTTTCAAATACGTTTTAGTGGTCCGACTTGCTCCGGATCTTGCGCACCGACCAGGCAATGCCGATAGACGCGAGCAAGTACATGAGCAGCTTCTTCTCGCGCGGGCTCTTGATGCCATTCCTCCAGCGGAGGATCAGCACCACGAGCACGAAAACAGCAAACTGCCGGAAACGGCCAAGCCAACTCGACTTCTTCCGCGGTCCGCCAGCACTCGCACGCCGCCCGCCATTTTCAAACTGCGCATTCACATCTCCATTGGCGGCCAGTTGGTCCTCTTCAATCACAGGAGTCCTGATTTTGATCCAGTCATCAACATCACAACTCACAGATTAGAACAAGAAGGGTCTGCGGGATGCCGCGTAAGTAACGAAATGAGGCTTACAAGGAGTTTTGCAGAGCGTAGCGACTCGAAGTGCGTCGAAAGGACGAGTCCGAGTTGGCGTTGCGCGTGAAGCCCGCGCTCGGAGCCGAGCTCGAGATCATTGGTCGCGGCGACTCTTTCATGAACGACTGCATATCCGACAGCGAGTAATTGCGGTTCGACTGCACGATCAAGGTTGAAAAAACAAGCAGGCTTGTAAGCACAATGGACAGTCAGGGGTCTAAGCTTGCTCAGTGTTGTTTGCTTCAACGACATACCTTTGTGGACACGACTTTCAACGACTTGAGCAGCGCGATGACATCCGTGTAATCGTCCACGAAGAACTCGGCTTTCGACGGCTTCTGTCCAACAGTGCACGTAAACACTTTTTCTAAATCATGATATAACAACTCCAGTTAGCACGTGTTGTTCTCATCGCAATCAACACAGCACTGTATCAACGCACCTCGTGGAATCTCAGCATTGCCGATCATCTCATTGAGCTTCTCGAACATGAGCTCGTCCGCGACGTCATCTCCGATACACAACACAAAGTCTGCGGGGTTCCCGTCGGCGCGCATCTTGTCCAGAATATGCTCAATCACTTTGCCTTTGCCAACGCCTTCTGGTCGGACTTCAATGTAGTCCTTGCCCTGGATCACGTCCAACGGCCATCCCTACAAAGTTTTTATCAGCGAGACAGTGGTGTTAGAGTACCAGTTAACAACTTAGCATCAGTAGCGTCCTAATGTCTAACAAACCTGGAAGACGCCCTCCAAGTGCTCCTTGAGCTCTGCAGCCTGGAGCGCACCAAACTCGAAATCCGATTTCCCGTATCGAAACAGCACAGCACTCTTGCGAAGCTCCAGGGACGATCCGTTCGTGCGATCGACGTACATTTCAATCACCTTCTCCGCTTTCTCTCGCCAGTTTCGCGAACTCGCTTCGGTGTTGAACACATCGCCATGGCGCTCCCAGGGTCTGTGACAGTATACAAGTTCAGACACCGATGGTTAGCAAGGATTTGCATAGAGGAATAATGGCTATGGCAATATTTAAAACGTGCGTACCTTCCGATCCGCGCATCGTTCCCGAGAAGCGCGCGTCGAATGAAATAGCCGTGCTCCGCCACGAGACCGAGACCCGGGACACCACCGAATTTCTGAGTCAGCAAGTCGCAGTTGCACCCGCTCACAATGAATACCGTGTTGCGCGGATCTTTGCACAAGTGCTCGAGCGTAGACAGCGCATTGAGCGGCACGTCAGGCCAGCGCACACCCATGACTTTCGACACATCCGGCGCGAGGGTCCGGTAGTAGTCGATGAAGATCGCGCGCGCCTTGCTTGTTCGGTAGGCAGGGACGATCTCTTGCTCGGTGAGTTTCTATAGACAGACATCAGGCAATTGTTCAAACTGTCAGTGATTGAAACCCTGAATCACGTACAAAGGCAGCAGTCAATAACGTTTGCACGTACCCGGAAGTCCGCGCTGACCTCCATGACTCGAAAGTCGAGTCCAAAGCCCGTGCCCATGTACACAAACGTGTCTTCTTTCTTCCTCGCATTCACAATATCGGTCAGCACGCACTTCGCCCATCGACGCGGCGGGTTTGCCGACACAAACTGGAAGTCGCAGTCGCGTCTGTAGTCGCGCTCTTTCGGCGACATGTACACTGCGTCGCGGAGTCCGTCGATGACTTGGTCGAGCTCCCACGGGTTCACGGTGATCGCGCCACTGAGCAGTCGACTGCTCCCCGAGAACTCGCTCAAGATCAGTACCCCAGCTGAAGTCCTACAGATACATACACACACACACACACATGGTATTAGCTTGTTATCTCAACACTGTCGACATGAGTTCTACATGTATAACTTACTTGTGCGCGACAATGTACTCGAACGGGATCGTGTTGAGTCCGTCGCGCAGCACCGTCGTGATCTGCACGTCCGCGACGCGCCAGAGCGCAATGCGGTCTTTGAACGCGAACTCACCCACTTCCTCATAGTCGACGACGTTTCCCTTTGCGCGCGTCTGGTACTTTTTGTTGATCGAGTGCACGATCAGCTCGATCTCTTTCTTGCTCTGCAGGTAGTCGGTCACGCGACCGCGGCGGTGGATTCCTTTCTGCACCAGCACGACCTTGCCGATGAAATCTGGACACCGGTCCAGAAACTACAAGATCCCAATGAACAGCGTCAGCACAAACATTCCCATAGCAGCGTGTAAAACCAGGCAGCATCTATTAGCTCACCGCATCGAACGCGAACAGCTTGCAGGGAATGCCCTTCAGGCGCTCGACAGTATCACACCCCGCAAAGATCTTCTTGCCAATGTACTTTTGGCGCAGCGCGACCACTTTCTCGCGCACGCTGGCCTGCAGCAGTGTCTCTTCGATGCGTCCGGCGTCGATCGCCATGTGGCTGCACGTCACGGCGACTCGACGACCGCCGTAGTCGATGCCGAGCTGACCGCGCAGGATCGGGTGGTAGCTGAGACCGAGAATGCGCTTGCACGCCGACATAAAGTGGCGTGCATACCTGAATTAATATCATCATCATTACAGTGTTAGTATCAAAGAATATGGAAATGCTCCAGAAGATTGGCAGCAAGAAACGCACTCAAAGAGGTGGAAGCCGATGTGGTCGGCGTTCAGCATGCCGCGCAGGATCTCTTTCCGCGCCGAGAGCGTCCGAAACACTTCGGACGACGGGAACGGCACGTGCAAAAAGAGTCCGACGTTCGCGCCGCGCACTTTGCGGATGATGTACGACGGCGTGAGCAGCAGGTGGTAGTCCTGCACCCACACGATGTCCCCCGGCTCGTACAGCTCGCAGATTTTCTAACAACACATTACAATACACATATCAAACACAATGCATCATCAGCGATGAGAGAGAGCGCCGCATAAACACGCACGAAGATCCATCTATCGATCTTACCTGCGCGAAGAGCTGGTTGACGTTCGCATACGCCTGCCACGCGAGCTTCTGGCTGTTGGGGTTCCACACGGGCACGTCCGTCTCCGTCTTCTCGTTCTTCTTCTTGTTGCTCTCATCGCCCTCAGCTTGCTCTTCAGAAGGTTTGTCGTCGTCGTCCAGCACCACGTCCACGGGGCTGTAGACGTCCACGACGTTGTGGAACGTGGGCCAGAGCGTCTGCTTGCAGTAGTCCTCGTAGTAGAGCTTGGCCTCCTGCTCGGCGACGAACACCGGGTAGCAGTTGAACTCCTGCAGCTTGCGCGCGAGCTCGCGCTGCTCGTCCAGCGGGATCGCGAACTCCGAGATGCGGCCGACAAACTTGACGTTCGCGCGCTGCGAGATCTCGTGGTGCGAGAACGTGTTCTGCGCCTCGATCACGCGGTCGCCGGCCCATTCGACCTCCCACTCCACCTGCACTGTCGGCGCGTCGCTGCCGTTACTATCGGTAGCGTCACCACCATCATCACCAACAGCGCCAGCGATCTTGCTGCGAGGCGTCTCTTTGCGCGTGACCCGCACGGGCAGGCGGTTGGCCGCGATGATCACGGGCATCGACGTGTCCCACCCGTCCGGCGCAGCAGCGGTACTGCTGCTGTTGTTACTGCCGCCGCCGCCTTCTCCGTTGGCGCTGAGCGGCGCCATCCCCTTCTTCTCTTCTCTGCGCTTCGCTTCTCCTCCTCCGTTAAGAAACTGGGGTTTCTATGGAGCTCCTCCTCCTTCTTCCCCAGCTCTTCCGCCTTCCGGTGCGTGCCTGAAAATGCCTTCAAGTTGCTTTGCGAGACACAAAAAAAAGAATTGAGCACGTTTTTGGAAGGCAGACGGGCAAGGTGATATATTGAGTGACATTCAAACAACATTTCAATCTGTTCTGTAGCAGTAGAAAATATAAATATACCTTTTTAACTTAATCTTCGCCCAAACTAATCGCTCGGCGCGGTGGTCAAACCGAGTCGGTACGATTTCGGTATACTTGTGAAAAGTTCGCAATTACCGGTATTTTCTATTTCACTTCCGATAGATTAATCGGGATTCTGACGTGTTCGATTGCATACTAGCAGTAGGGACCAAGATGCTTGTTGATGTCGCCGTCCGGAGATTCTATCGGTATTTGATCAAAGTTTAAGAGGTATCATGAAATACGGGATTCAACCTTAAGAGGGACTACAGTACCTATCATTTCGCGCTGTCAGTTATTTCGCGCTGTCAGTTGATACGGCTCGTATCGTGGCTAAAAACACACCAAGAGGGCCACACAGTTCAAAAGTGTTGCCAAAGGCAACAAATGGACGCTGGTGTTGACATGGCGCCGGAGGCTGTCCAAGACGTGCTCGCCGACGGCTTCAACACAGTCCTCCACGAGATCTTCGCGCCGCTCGAGCACAAGCTCCGCGTCAAGACCCCTGAGGGCAATTGCCTGCAGCACGCGGTGCCGGTCCTTACACTCGGCCTGGCGCTCCACAAGCGAACAAAGCTGGAAGATGAGGAAGAAGACGATGAAGGACAAGAGCAGCGAGCGCAAGAGGACGCAGATGAACCAGAGCGAATCCGCGCTGCGCTCGAGGCGTTCGCGACGCTCGCTAGGTCCTCACAGCTGCTGAACGGACTACCGTACGTCAAGATCGACTTCTAGTTGCGCGTGCTGCGCTCGTCCATGATGCTCTTGCAGCCGTGGGGAGGCGTCTTGCCCTGGGACGAAAGCTATGACCACGATCCGCCGCAGATCTACATCAATGAGCAGATGCTCGGTGACGAGGCGTTCCCTCGCTTTGATATCGGCTTTGTGGGGTTTATGGAAGCAGAAGAGGAGAGAGAGGCGAGAGAGAAGCGGAACGAGCCAATCCCAGTGCCGCTGAGCACAGAGGTCATCGATCAACTGTGCGCGTTCATGACCACTGCGCCGAAGCCACCGTCTGCTCTTACAAGCATCCTCCAAGCTCTGTCGCCTGGATATGCAGCCAGTATTGCGCCTGAGAAGGTTCACTTTGGACTCAAACTCGACCGGTGCATGCTCACCGCCTCGTGCCTGTCGCTGCTCCAGAGCTTCTTGGACCAAGTCTTCGTGCGCCAGCGAGACTTGCTTCCGTTTGATACCCGCGCTTTAGATCTGAGCAGCAGCCTGATGGACTCGACTCACCTTGCAGTCCTGACCGACATTGTCAACGAGACCAACAATGTCTACCGGATCCAGGAGCTCGTGCTGAGCAAGATTGTCGGAGATAAACCATCTGATGAGACGATGCAGAGCCTCGAAAAGCTGCTCGCAGCGATTTTCAGCAGCACTCTGACCAGCAGCAGCTCTGATTGAGCTAGCCGCCCCTGTTTGCGTCGTGTCTCGTTAGATGGCAATGATCTGGAGCCTCAGCATTGCGCTATCATCTGCTCTGCATTACGCTATCCCTGCAGCATTGTGGACCTGTCGCTCGAAGAACTGATGGGAAACGACTTCGATGACGACGATGAGTGCTCGAAATGGCTGGTATTTGGCATTTCCCACCCGCGGTCGAGAGGGATTGGCGGACCAGTCTGCAATCTTCGCAAGTTGAACCTGTCAAGATCGTACTGGTTCCCCAAAGGCGTCGACGCGTTCAAGAGAGCGCTTCTCAATCCAGCCGAATTGGTTGCGTACCTCGATTCTGGAGATGAGATCAACGCTGCATAGTGGGAACTACAGGTTTGTCAACTCAAGCCACACTCAAAAGTTTTTGCGGAGCCAGATGCATCTGGAGAACCGATTCTAGTGCTGGAACAGGAACGCGAGTTTGAAGTGATTCGCAGGCGAGGGGACTTCGTGTGTGTCGTGGTTCCTGCGCTCGGTCTCGGGTGGGTTGAGATGGCGCAGCTCGTGAAACTCGAGCCAAGTTCACCTATGATGCCTACCGAAGGTCTCTACGAGCTCGGTCTCCAGGCCATGTCCATCCAGGAAGATGCGCCAGAAGTTTTCCGCTCGTTTTTCGAATCCGTCGGCTCGCTGCTCTGCGCAGTGGATCTGAGCCAAAACTACTTCGAAGACGAACACGAAGCGATCCAGAGCATCATCACGCACTGCCCGCACTTGCAACATCTGGTGCTAAGTGGCTACGACATGGCGACCGGCGAGTGGGAACTGCTAATGGACGCGCTTCGTCGCGGAGACCTCGGGCGTCGTCTACTCTCGCTCAATTTGAGCAACAACCGACTTGACGCTACAGAGATCACAGAGATAGCAGAACTGCTCGCAGACGCAGAGAGCATGTCGGCACTCGGGGAGCTGCGCCTTGACGTGGATTCGCTGGATGGACCCGGGCGTGTGCGTTTGTCGAACGCTTTGAGTCCCAGCAGCACGCTTGTCGTGCTAGAGCTGCAGGAGCCAGAGGGCATTCCCAGATATTATATGCCCGGTGATCCAAACTTCATCTCGCGGGATGATTTCGACGACACCCATGGATGGTGGAAGACGCTGCCTTCAAAGCTATTGCCACTTGAGAAGAAACTCGCATTCCTCAGCGTAGTGAATTCGCACCAACGCCCGCTTTCGTCCGTGGGGAAAGCGTGGACTGCGCTGGACTCCAACATGATCTCGTGGATTTTCCAGTTGTCGCGGACGGAAGTGGGCCGACGCATCTTCTGGCAGCGGTCAAAGAACAACGACTTGGGCAGATTCTTCAACTTTTAACATTGCGAGGTGTCTATCTATCTATCGGTCGAACAAAGTACTCTGGAGGCCTTTGACTCCCAACCACCTCGGTTTTCATTTTCAATCACGACTTTTGTGTCCTAACATCACAATGCTTGAAGATCCCATGGGATCATGCCAACCACATTCAACATTCTCAAGGTACCAGGAACGCCGTGTTCGGAACTTTAACGAACGTAACTTGGAGATTCCTCCTGCTCTCAATTTGTTTGAGTTGAGGCAACATTCGTTGTGGTGTTGCTCGAATGTGACATGAATGTGCATCCAAGTACTAACATTGAAGCAACATTCGCTTCAACCAGCACTCTGTCAACTTCAACCCGCGTCGTTTCGCCCCCCACATTTGCGCATTTGCATTCGTTAGGCAACGACCCAACCAACCAATCACGCACAGCAGCAGCATGAGCAAGAAGAAGAGCGCAGGCGCCAAGACAAAGGCCGCCGCCGAGGACGAGAATGCCGTCACGCGGCAGATGGTGCTCGCCAACTACGGCAAGCTCTGCAAGTGCGTGCGTCTGTGTGTGCGTGTGTATCGCCGTACGTGGGTTTCTCTTCGTGTTGCTGATCTCATTCGTGTACACTGTTGAGTAGACTCACAGGCGTGCCCGTGAACACGCACGCGAACGACATCCTACGCGGCGGCGAAGAGGAAGAAGAGCTCGTGAACGTGCGTGGGCTCGTCAAATGCTACTGCTGTCTATTATTTCTCTTCTGATATTATCTCTGACTGTCTGCGTTCGTTTATTAACATCTCTGCTTAGCTCATCCTCGAAGGCGAGCCACCGGGACCGCTTGGACCAGGCGGCATGCGCGCACTCACCATGGCGCTGCTCATATCCTCCACAAAGTCATACTTCCTATATGCTTGTCTGCTATTTGCTCTGAACGAAACGACTCGGCTCTTCTCATATGGAAGTCTCCTTAACGGTGCATGAATCTCCACGGCACAGGACCGAACAGCACGACTGGCGCGTACATCCACCTCCGGTACATCCGCATCTGGCGCCAAGACGTCGGCAACGAAGGCGCGGCTGTAATCGTGAGTGGTGGTGAATGCTGAATCATAGCCATACTGCTGCAATACTGAGGGGCTATCTGGTTGTGTTGAATGCTGTTGAACGGAATGTATTACTCAGGCGACGCTCCTCCAGTCAACAGCCCCTAGTCTCAACATCGCATATTTGGAGCTTCTGGACTGCGACATTGGTGAGGACGGGTGAGTAAGAGAGAGAGCTCCAGAGCTTTCGAGTCGTGTACTAGCTGAATTACAGTCTCATGTGAGGCATGCTATGTATCACATTCTAGATGCGAATCACTCGCGGATGCGCTGAGAGCGCAGAAGCAACCGGGGCTACTCACGATCAGCCTCAAGTACAATCTCGGCATCGGCGACGCTGACGTAGCTGCGCTTTGCGAAGGGCTCTTCACAAACTCGACATTGAAGGTGATAAGCTACCTTTGCTTATCAGTATTTATCAAGTGTACCTGTTGACTAATCGACAGAATTGCGTAGCAATTGCATCTCGACTACTGCGGAATTGGCTCCGAGGGGCGATCAAGCTCGCGCAGCTGCTGAGCATGTCGGGCAGCGCCATCGAGACGCTCTCGCTTCAGGGCAACTCGCTCGGCGACGAAGGACTCTACCACCTCTCGCTCGGGCTTGCGCGCTCCAGCACTCTGGTGACGCTCAATCTATCCGACAATGGCATCCGACACGCGAGACCGTAGATCACCATACATAACCTGGTTATTTCTGCTGCTGCTCGTTGTTTCTAATGCTGTTCGTTTTGTGGTTTTGTTGTGTAGAACATGGAGGCGCTCACAGCGTTCCGAGACGCGCTCACACGCTGCAAAGCGCTGGCGCATGTGGACTTTACGTTCAACCAGATCGAAGTGGACGGCGCGAATGTCCTCCTGCCAGCACTAGCACCCGTGGGTATTTGTCATATTCTTGCTGTAACTTTATCTCCGAGCTAACAACACTTGCTTTTGACTGGGCTTGGTGCAGGAGAATACAAAAATCCAGTCGTTCCAGGTCGATGCGTCGCTCCCTGGAGATATCTTTGCGCTGTTGAACCGCGCGCCGAAGGCTGATGGCAAGAAGAAAGGCAAGAAGAAAGGCGGCGGTGGCAAGAAAAAGAAGTAGAGCCACAGACAGCGCAGCAGGTTTGGTGATCTCTTATAACACTTGCGGGTTTATAATTTGTTATCCCCCATTTCCCTATTATTCTGTGAGGATTCTTAAATAGTGACGACGAAGCTCCCGTTCGGAGACGACTCGATGATCGCGGTATTATTTGTCAGCTCGGAGTCTTGCGCGCTGAAAAAACTGCTGCCGCCGATCTCCAGGTCCGACATGCTCAGCTCCATCTGGCGCTCGTCTTCCTCGAGACTCATCGTTGAGCCTTGCGGCAGCTGCCAGCTGGGCTTCTTGCTCCGCTGGCGTTCGCTGGAGAAGTCGCCGTCGTCCACGGGCGGCTCGAGGATCGTGATGCTCGAGTTGTACTCGTCCATGGAGCTCCTGTCCGAGTCGGACACGAACTGGTGCTGCTCCTCGAGCGTGTCTGAGAGTCGCGACCACTGGTTCCTACGCGTAGGCTTGGTCGCCGTGCCTCCAAGACCGCCACCCAGGATCAGTGAGCCGCTTACAAGCGACGAACCACGCAGCAGAGACGACCCACCTAGGATCGACGGTGGCGAGTCCATGTACGACGCCGAAACGGTCGAGGACACGAAAGACGACTGCGAGTACGACGACTGCGTGGCGCTGAACTGGGAGCTCACGCCGGTGAAGCGAGGACCGGTGGTGTCCCAGACTTCCTCACGCGCGATGCGCTGCAGATTGTTGATCACTTGCTGGATCGTCGGTCGTTTCGCTGGGTCCGAGTGCCAGCAGGTCACGATGAGCAGCTTCCAGCGCATTGGACAGAGGTCGTCTTTGATGAACGGTCGCTTTCCCTGGAGCACAAAGTCCTCGATCTCGTGGTTCCAGCGCGTCGACTCGAAGGGGAGCTTGCCTTCGATGAGCTCCCACAGGATGAGCGCAAGACTGTAGATGTCCACTTTGCTCGAGTAGATCTTCTCGCCGCGGATCACTTCTGGCGCCATCCAGCGGGTCGTGCCGACCAAACCCGTCATGACCATCGTGTCTTTCTTCATGCCGCTCGAGTTCTGCACCGACGACACGATCTCTGCGAACCGCAGCGTGCCAAAGTCGGCGATCTTGGCGTGCCACGAGTCGTCCACGAGCACGTTCGGGCTCTTGAGATCGCGGTGGATCATCGGCGGGTGCGCATTGTGCAGGTACTGGATCCCGTGGCAGATGCCCAATGCGAGCCGCAGCTTGGTCGGCCAGCTCAGGTGCTTGACGTTCGAGCGCATGAGCACGTCGCGCAGCGAGCCGCGCGCGCAGTACTCGCTGATGATGCAGATGGAACCTTTATAAAACCCAGCTTCCATGAACAGCACGATGTTGGGGTGGCAGAGGCCCTTCATGACCTCGGCCTCTTCCTGGATCTCGAGGTTGCACGCGTGCTGGAACTCGGCGAGGTTCTCCGTGCTGTCGATCATCAGTGACTTCATCTTCACCGCGACGTTCGCGCCGCGCCACTTGCCGCTGTACACGACCGCGATGCCCTCGCCGATCTTCTCGCCGATCACGAGCCCCTTGAGCTCGTGGGAGTTTGGCGACATGAGGATCTGCCCCTGTCCCTGTGCACCACCGCGGCGATTCGACTGATTCCGCGACTGCAGGCTGTAGAGGTCGTCGGCGCCGTGCTGGTGCTGGCGTTTCTGGAAAAAGCGCAGGAAGCACGACTGCTTGGTGAGATAAATAAGCGCGTTCGCGGTCGGCCAGAGCGCGAGCACCATGGAGCAGAACACGGTCTTGTCGTTCGACTCGCCCTCGAGCCCCTGCACCAGGTCGACGACCACGATCGGCGACACGAACAGGAAGAACGCGATCGCGTACGAGAGGATCTTGGAGAGCACCATCGCGCCTTTGCGGCGCGCCTGCAGGCGCCAGCGAGCCGCGAAGAGCGCCCAGCTCACGCCGACGATGAGGAAGCAGAGGATCGCGAGCACTTTCCAGATGATCTTGGCGGTCAGCAGCAGCGCACTCTTGTCGTAGTACATGGCGTAGAGCTCGAGCATCCAGTAGAAGACCACGAGCAGCCAGATGATCGCGTGCGCGATCGCGACGTCGAACGCCGCGCGGTTGTCCTTTTTCGCGATGTAGAGTCCCAGCGTCGCCATCCAGAGGAAAGAAGCGATCTGACCGCACCAGTGCGGCGCCTGAGCCCAGAAAATCAGCTGAAAGTCCGCCATGTGCTTTGGCGCGAAGAGCTGTACGCCCGTCACCACTGCGCCTGTGATCGAGAACGCCATGTCGGAGAAGCACGCGACCCGTAAGATCCGCGTGGACGCCGCAGCTTTCGGCTGGTTGCTGTGGGTGTGACGACGCCGCCGTCTTCGTCCGGGTCGCGCGACGGTCGAGCGGTTCTGCTGGCTGAGCTGGAGCGCGAGCCGGCTGTTCGCGAGGTCCGAGGCGCTCGCCTGCGAGTTGGTGCCGGTCGTGTGCGTGGACGCGCGCTGCGTGCGGCGCTGGGTCTGGAGCTGCGACGGCGTGAGCAGCGACGTGCGCGCCGCGGTGGACGTCGTGGCCGTGGCTGTCGAGGTGGACGAGTGGCCCGGCCGCAGCATGGAGCGCACGTGGTGCAGCCCCACGAAGCAGCTGAGGCACGTGGAGCAGAGCTGCGCGGCGAACTTGGCGGCCACGAGCGAGCGCGAGACCGCCGTCACCGTCAGCGCCTCCGTCATATCGGCAGGCACGTGGGCGGCTTATAAGAATCTGCTGTCTGCTGACTGTGACTGTGATGACGGAACAACGAAGAGATAGAGAGAGAGTGAAAGGTTACGGTCCGCTCGTCGTCGTGGGTTATTATTCGTCTGTTCTGCCGCCTTGTCTGTGTGGCCAGTGTGCTGGTGGGGTACGCTCTGGGTTGCCAGCTGGTTTCTTGGCTCTGTCGCAGCTTTGCTTTGGCTCGGTTGGGATGAATGAGGACCTGCTTGCGGATGGATGTGTGGATGGATGTGTGGATGCGTGGACCTGCGGATGTGGATGGATCGATGTAGAGAGCTGGCGGCGGCGGCGGGCGGGCGGGCGGCGGGCGGGCGTCTACAGAACGCCTGACTTACAAACCGCAGAGAGCAGCGGTGGCGGATGGATGGAAAAGTGTGCGAATCAGTCGTCAAACTTCGAACGAAAAAGCTTATTCGCCACGCACTTATGCACGCGAATAACTCTATTTTTGTATGGTCGTGGCTTGTGAGGTGCTCTTTTCTATTGGAGCTGGCTTCGCGTGGTCGCGACTTGTTTGTTTTGGCTGGTGTCCACTTTTCAGTGGAACGTAGAGAAGATGCGCAAAGGCACTGAGCACACGTTTGCAAAATACGACGCAATGCAACGAAACCGTGAGGTGGCTTCAGCAGTCCAAACACGATGCTCGTTTTGGGAATATTCGTGAAATACGATGCAAACTCCCGCACTGGACTTTTGACTTTCTCACAAAAAGGGGTAGGGTTACTCTTTCCAGCCAATGAAACGCATGTTACTTCAATATTTACCAGTTAAAACGATTATTGCAAAAAAATTGAAAACGACGCTGCGAATATCAGCAAACCAACGCATTTTGACCGCAACAGTGCATCGCATTTGTGACCGAAAATGCACCCTTTCATCGACACCCGATGCCATGAATAATATTGCACCAGATTTACCCAAAGAGACGAAGCCACAAGGACAATCGTTTCAAACAACCTCCCATTTACGAATGCTCTCAACTAGCGAAACATACATATATACACACGCAAAGCAAAACGCAGCGAGACGTTTACTCGCCTAGCTGCCGCAGTAACGGGTTATGCCAACAACTTTACACCATACCCTTGTCGTGAGCAGTTTCGCTCTCTGTCTTGTGTGTGTGTGTGCTTGCTTACGCGACGAGAAGCCCACGAGCGTACCCTTTGACACAACGAAAAGCTCCGACTGGCTGGCTCGCAACGCACGCCAGCAGCAGCAGCAGCAGCTGCGCGTGTATCTCTCTTTCGCGATTCGTGATGGCGGTCATTGATTTGGAGGAGTACAGTACAGTACACCAGGAGAGTAGAGTTCAGCACCGTACTGTGCTTTTTGAGCTTCTGGGGAACTGGAAATGTAGCCATCTTGCTTCCCACCCGCCTTCCACCAACAGCTACATGACACATGAAAAGATACAAATGGTGGTAGCTAAAATAGCAATTGCATGTGCGCCGCTCTTATTAACATTACTTGGAGTAGACGTGCACGGTGCCGTCCGCGAGCGTGAGCCTGCCCTTGCCGTTCAGCGCGACGTGGTTGTTCTCCCACTCGCCCACGAAGCTCTCGCCGTTCGCGAAGAAGCCCGTGCCGAGCCCATGGCGCTTGCCGTTCACCCACTGACCGTCGTACAAGTCCCCATTCGCGTACTTGCACATACCGCGTCCGTGCGGTCGGCTTTTCACGCACGCGCCAGTGAATTTGCTGCCGTCCGGGAACTGGATCGTCCACTCGCCGTCGATCGGCTCGTCCTGCGACCAATAGCCTTCCTTCACCACGCCCGTGGACGCGACATAGAGAATGCCCGCGCCGTCTCTCATGCCGTTGCGCCATTGCCCCACGTACTTGTCACCCGAGCTGCCATTGTTACTACTGCTACCACCGCTCCCAGCTGCGATGAATGTGCCCTCACCGTCGCGTAGATCGTGGCGCCAGCTTCCGGAATACGTCGAGCCGTCTGCAAAGATCGCGTCGCCGATGCCGTCGCGATACCCGTCTTTCCACTCGCCCGAGTACTGCTCTTTCTCCGGCACAGTGCAAAAGACCTGTTTGCCCATGCCGTGCTTCTTGCCATTCACAAACTCGCCGTCGTACACGTGGCCCTCGGCGTCAATGTACTTGCCCGCACCGTGGAATTGGTTCTGCTTCCACTGACCGCTGTAAGTCTCGCAGCCGCGGATCACGCAGTGGCCGTAGCCATTGCGCATATCCTGATCCCATGCGCCGTCGTAGATGAAGTCCTTCATGCCCGACGTGAACACGCCACTGCCCTGACGAAGGTTCTGTTTCCACTCTCCCTCATACACATTGCCCGTCGCGCGCTCGGTGAACACTCCAAAGCCATCACGCATAAAATTTCGGAACTCGCCATCGTACGAGTCGCCGTTTGGATACACGTGCTCGTGGGATCCGTTCTCTGGGTGCTGCTGCGAGAACACGGACAGCATGCGTTTGCGCTCGGCTGGGTTGTTAGATGACAAAGGAGCGCCTGGAGGAGCAGTAGCACCTGAGGATGACAGCGGGATCTCAACAAACTTGGATGGACGTCTCGCTGGTTTCACGTACACGCTGTTCTTCCACTCGCCCTCGAGGATCGTACCATCTGCGTTGACGCACACGCCGTAGCCCTCACGGAGTCCATCGACCCAGCTTCCCGAATATGAAGACTGGTTCGCGTACTTGCAAATGCCTTCTCCCCAAGGGCGTCCGCGCCGACACTGCCCAGTGTACTTGTCACCGTTCTGGTAGGTGATGAACCAGACGCCGTCGACCTCAGCGTCTTTCTTCCACGTACCTTCTTTCGTCGTGCCAGATTTCGCAGAGAACGCCGAGCCTTCGCCGTGACGATAGCCTTTCCACCACTGCCCTTCGTACTTGTCCTCCGAGGCGAGCAAGAGCGTGCCGTTGCCATGGCGCTTGCCGTCCTGGAACCCACCCGAGTACTCGGATTTGTCCATGTAGAGCGCCGTGCCCGTGCCGTGGAACTTGCCTTTGCGCCACTCGCCAGTATAGAGTTTGAGACCACCAAACTCATCACCTCGCTTCTGCCGCGCGACTGTGAGCTTCCCCACGCCTTCTTTCATGCCTGCTCGCCACTCGCCGTCGTAGATGTCGCCCTCTGCGTTCGTGTAGATGCCCATGCCGTGGAAACGGTTGTCGAACCAGTCGCCCGTATAGCTCTCGACGTTTTTCAGTGAGCTGTGGCCACGTCCACAGCGCATGTCGTTCTCCCACTCGCCGTCGTAGATATATCCATGGTGCTTGGAGCTCAAGATTCCTTTCCCATGGCGCTTGTCGTCTTTCCAGTCACCTTCGTACTGGTTCTTCGTCACAAACTCAATGTACACACCAAAGCCATTGCGCTTGCCATTCTGGAAGAGCCCGTCGTACTCGTCGCCGTTCGGGTACGTGTAGTCTGCGTGGCCTTCCTGTGGCGGGGGCGTCGGGGTCGCAATCGTACTCCTTCGCCTCTCAAGGCGATGCGCGCCGATCCAGTTGTCGTAGTTGTTCGTGGTCTGCCACGCGTGGGTCCAGCCGCGACCGTACTCGGCGTAGAACTTGGCGTGCTCCCCATTGCTAAACATGGGTTTGGTCAGGTCCTCCAGTAGCGATCGTATCGAAGGGTGGTGCGGGTCTTCATTCGCATCAATACCCCCCGGACCACCAAACAAACCGTTGAAGCCCTCTTCGAGGAAATGCTCAAAGTAGATCTGGAACTGACCGAGCACCCAGTCAATGTCCGAGTGTGCCGACTCCATCGAGGCGCCTGTGAGCGATTTCTGTCGCACCAAAGTCTTCGTCTTCGCCATCATATTTTGGGTTGATCGTTTAAATGACGCGAACGAAGCGGAGGACGAGCCGCCGATGTTGCGACCAAAGCGCTCCGAGATGCTGTCTGCGAACGCAGCAGTCGCCGAGCCAAATGCGAACGCAAACTCGGTTTTCTTGGTCGGGAACGTCACCACCTGACGCAGATCCAGGTTCACGACCAAGTCCAAATGCGCCTGGGGGTGCTTGAGGAGCAGCGGATCGCTCGTGCCCACGAGGAAGCCTTTTGTCGCGTACACCTCGGACTCCTGCTCGCTTGTAAAGCACGGCTGCAGGATGAAATCCTCGTTGAAAAGCGAGAACGGCATCCCGTAGCGGCGCAATCTGTACACAACAGCCTGGATCGTACGCGACGTGAACTCGGAGCTCGTGGTTGAGAGGACACCGGGCAGTAGTGCCAGTAATCCAAGTGTCGCGGACGACGCGAGGCTCGGATTCGACGAGTAGCACACAATGCGACCTTCCAGTAGAATCACACGCAGCACTGCGATGATGTCTTGGCCCAGACGCTTCACGAGCGGGACGATGGGCAGTCCCACAAAGATCTCGCGGTACGGAAGCTCGGAGAAATTGGTCTGCGCGCTGCTCAAATTTCGATAGAACGCGATGAGGATGCCGTACGAAGCGAGCGTCTCGTCCTGCTTGAAGAACTCGGACGCGACCTCTTGAAGCTTGGCGCGCAAGTGCGCGTGGAACGGAACGTTCGTGAGTAGCACGAGGAAGCGCACTTCCTGCTGCACGTAGTACGACTTGCGGAACTTTGGATCGGGAACAGCGATGCCCATGACGCTCAGGAATTTTGCGTGCTCCATTGGCAAGTGGAAGAAGATTCCGCTCTCGTCGCCTGGCGTCCCGGCGAGCTTCCTGGCGGTGGTAGAAGTACTGGTACTACCAGCACTCATAGTGGTTGTCATCCCTGACCCACTCGGCTCAACGTGGCCGAGGTTCAGGTCGCGGAAGCCGATTGCGTCCATCTCGCGGTTAAAGATCTCTTCCTCCTCTTCGTCCTCATTGTCATCAGCATCATACGCATCATCACCTTCAAAGATGCCGCACGAGATGGTTCCCGCGCCACCGCCAGCAGAGTTTCCAAGCGAGGCAACGAGCGTCCGAGCGCACGCCAGCAAATCCGCCTTCGTCACAAGCTGCTGCTGCTGTTGATCTTGCTGTTGTTGTGATGGGGAGGACGGCGGCGAAAGCCCAAATGACTCGGAGGTCGCACCGCCACTTCCAGGCAGGAAGAAAGCCACGTCGTCCCGGGTGAGCGTCGCATGGGCGTCGCTGCAGCCGGCGCTGAAGCGGTGCGCGCGCACGACGCCGAGCGCGAAGAGCGCCTCGCTGCTGCTGCTGCTGCTCATCCGTCCTTTTGCTTTTGCTTTGATGAAGAGAAATGCGTCCATTTTGTCGTTGGGAGAATTTACTAGCTTTTGATTGGCTGAAAATGCAGATGGGATCACTTTATTGTGATTTGGGGCATTTGATTGGATAACATAGTGGAAACCCCAGAAAGGATGACGAAGAGCTCACTTCAACTTGGAAAGTGCAACTTGTGCACTGCCGTTGCCCATTGCACAGAGCCATGCATGAACTTCACTTGCAAAGAAGACAAGGAAGACCACAAGAGAGAGATACGATATGGTGGCGCTTCCCACCACGAGCGAATGCAGCGCCGAGCTCAACAACAGCTACCAGTCGTGGCTCTTCACGCCGCCGTCGGTCGAGGCGTCCAGCTCGCGGGACGAGCGGCTTGTCTCGCCATTGCACAACTGCGCGATCCTGCAAGAAGAACGCTGGCAATACGACCAGAATCGTGATCAAGATCAAGATCCGGAGCAGTACCAAAGCACGACGATGCCGCTGCTCATCCAAGTGCGCAAAGCCCGCGTGCTGCTGTTTGCAACGATCTTCGTCACGCTGCTGCTCACGCTCGTCGTGATGTTCGCGTATGGCGTGCCGCTGGTGACGATTGAAGGCAGTCAGAGCGAAGAGCAGCGGCGCGAGCTCGTCAACTCGTACAATTTCTACTCGGGCACGACGTCGTCGCTGGTCGCAAAGCCCTTTGAGCTCTGCGTGAGCCTGCTGCTGCCTGTGATGTACTTGGTGTTCGCGACCAAGCTGTGCCTCTACGACGACTCGCTCAAGTGGAGAGTGGTGGTGATGGCGCTCCAGGCACTTTTCGTGACGATGCTGACGAGTGCATTCAGCAGTCTGTACGTGCAGCAACGGCAGCCGCAGATCTCGCCGGTCGTGATCGACGCGGACCTGTTTTCCAGCACCAACCGTGCTGCACCATCGTCGATGCTAGCAGCTGGACCGGTTGACCCATTTGCTCTAAAGTCCACATCGGACACGATCCTGAGCACGACCATGCAGTCTGCGTACGTCAAAAGCGGCGCGAACCCCTGCAAAACACCAGGCGAGTGGCTTCAAATCGCAGCGACGCACTCGATCGCCTCGAATCGCTGGCTCACGGATCTGCTGCCACGCGGGTTGGAGCCAACCAAGTCGGTTCAGGTCACAATCGGAGAGCTCCTGAACGAGAAGAAAAATCAGACGAAGCGTTCGCTTCCGTTCAAGATGATGACTGCGACGAATCTGCTGCTGCACGCAATGATCAACTCGGAGACCATCCTGCCTTGGATCCTCACGAGCGGTCTCGTGAACAGCACGTTCGACAAGTTTCTCTCGAACGCAACGAAACTCAATGCGACGAACGACGAGGACGGATTCTTGTATGCGACCTCGCTGATGCTCAACACTTCGCTGGACGACCAGGCATCGACGCTCAACTACTCGTCTGCGGAGGCGACGCTGAGCTTCAGCCATTTCGACTTGTCAAGCGACATCGTGTTTGATGCCGTGACGATCGATATCCCGTTGAAGGAAAAGCTCATGGAGCGCACGCTGCGAGTCAAAGACATTGGCGGCGCACTGGAGCAAGTCTTCGAATCCAAGAACAACAACAACAACAGCAAGAAGAAGAACGCGAGTCCAATCACAAGCGCCGCAGTGTACGACGTCGGGACTGCGCGAGAGTGCGGAGTGGACGCCTGTCTGATCGAAGACCCGCTCTTGACGGGAGGTGAGAAAGTGCAACCATCGCGCGCATGGAACAACGCACCGCAAGTACAGGCGTTCGCACCCTGCGCATTTGGTGACGACTCGTCGGAAGACATCACGGTCGAATACCTCCATGGAGAAGAATGTAAGAGCAGTCTGAACACGTCCATCTTGATCTACAGCGTGGGGAAGCGGATCGTCGCCGACGAAATGGTGCTCGACCCGCCTGGGAGGTACGCAGACGAGCGCATGGGGCACTTCACCAACATTCGACGGTATCAGACTATCACCATGGGCCGTCTATCCTGGAAGACGCAAGACCTAGCGAGTCGCTTTAATGCTGTTTGCAATGTCGATCAGGACGACTGCCGAGGCTTGAGCTTCCAACTGGAAGGCAACATCTCGCGCCATCTTGTCGTTGGAGAAAAGCACCTGCCGCTGGATGGGCTGGGTCCGTTCATGGGAATGAGCTCGCAGTGGACGCCACTCGTGATGCTCACATCGCCAGTCAAAGGCGATATGCTCTTCAAGCGCAACGTCAAGAAGAACGCGAACTGGACGACAATGGACGGGATGTGCTCCGATGCCGTCGAGATTTTTGCGCGACAGATTGACGGCAATCGATGGTACATGGAGTACGGACTTCAGGAAGCGTACACTGCCGCACTGTTCTTCCTCTTTCAGAATGCGGCCGTGCACGAAGAGCGGCAGCGAGTCGACAAGGTGCGGACGCTGAACTTCGCTGGAAGCCACATCGAGATCACGCTCGAGGCGAAAATCCCGCTGCAATCCGCACTGTTCTCCATATGCGGTAGCATTCTGCTGCTTCTTGGCGTCTTTGTGGTCGCGGTCATCGGCAACCGCAAAGAGCACTCGATGCGCGATGGACTGGACGCGCATCGCGTCGCAAAAGTGCTGCTGGTCGACCAGAGCTTCCCGAAAGTGTTCTTGCAGTGCACCATCGACGACCCGCAGCGGCGCGTGAAGAAGCCGCTCGAGCACTTCCAGATCCAGTCGCTGAGCTTGAAGCAGCTCGACTACTGCCACCGCGCGGGCATCGAGAGCTCCGCAGCCGTGGTGAGCGCCGCATGGCAGAGCGCAGTCATCCAGCTGCCTCCGCCGCGAAAAGCTCATCATTTTGACGGAGGAGTTCTATGAAGGATTTGAAGAGCTTCTTGGAAAAGCAACCCATTTTTCCTTTCGCGTCTTCTGATTGGCTTAAATACCTTCCATTCTATTAAATAGCCAATGGAATCGCGTGGATTTATCGATTTTGAATGTCCATTGGTTGAAAAGACCTGTCCCGTGTGAAACACACTGATGTTTCAAATTCGGAACCATCTCAGCAGCAGGCAGAGTGAAGAGTGAGTGAGCGTGTCCTGTCTTCTACATAATGTGTCCAGCACGGTACAGTCGCTCGCTCGCTCGATCGATCCATTTTCCGCATTCTGTTGCGAGACAGACGCACGCGGAAAAGGGAAACAAACGCAGAAAGAGAGTGAAGCGGGCGATGGAGACAGCAGAGGGAGCGCCTTCACTGCCATTGCCTCTGGCGCGATCCAGCAGAGCAGCAGAAGAAGGTCAAGGGGAAGGCGGACGAGCAGCAGGAGAGTCAGCGCCAGCATCCAGCGCTGCTATTGTCAGTGCTGGCGCTCACCCCGAAGCTGGTAGCCGTGAAGAAGGACACGCTGTGGCGGTGAGTGCGGAATCGGTCATGACTGCGGATACGAGCGCGACTGATGCTGCTATTGCGTCGCCTGTGGGATTGACGATGCCAAGACTGGCTGGCAATGCTAGATCTCAAGGACAGCAACACGGAGAAGCTGTGACGGCGAATGGGAAGCACGACGAGAGGAAAGAGGAAGCCATTTCTGAAGTTGCTGCGCACATTCACGACGAACAGCGAGCGATTGAGTTGCGTGCGCGCGAGATGGAGCTCTTCCAGGGCCAGCTCGAGAAGGAGATGCTGAAGCGCCGCCCCGACCACTTCATCGTCGGTGTGATTTGCCGGTCGCTCGGTGGCGTGCCGGGTCACATGCGCTCGAGCGTCTGGAAAGAGATCCTCGGCGTCACGCGCAGTGAGCGATTGTACTTGGATCAGTCGATTCTCCGAGTCGAAGAAGACCTCGAAAACCAGAAAGTGATCTCTGCGGATGCGTGTCGCACTCGGGGCAACGACGCGTACTTCAAGCAGCCTGAGACCGTGGAGCTGATCACGAAGCTTCTGACGTATTACTGCAAGTGCAGGAATGTTCGCTACAAGCAGGGAATGAACGAAGTGCTGGCGCCATTTCTGATCCTCGAGCGTGACCCGCCGATGCCCGAAGGCGTCGTGTTCCAGTGCTTCTACGCGATGATCGACAAGTTCCTGCCGCATGTGTTCGTCGACCGCGAGTTCAAGTCGCTCCAGTGCTCTTTCCAGCTGTATCGTCTTTTGATGCTCTACCACGACCCGAAGCTCTGCCACTACTTGGATCAGCACGATATGACGCCCGAGCTCTACGTCACGCCGTGGTTCATGACGCTTTTTGCACGCAACCTGAAACCCGAGCTGGTGTTCCTGCTCTGGGATTTCTTCTTGCTCGAGGAGCACCCGTTCTTGATGCACTTCATTGCATATGCGATGGTCGATGCAAGCAAAGAGAAGATCATGAGCGCCGAGATCGCGATGCTACCTCAAGTGCTGAGTAGCATCACTTTTGGATCGAAAAGTGAGCTCGAAGCGATTTGCGAGAAGGCACTGCAGCTTGCGCAGACTACGCCACGCTCGTTCGAGCGCGACTTGTACTCTGTCTGCTACGGCGGGTTTAATGACAGCATGCTGCCGTTCATGCGGCAGATCTCGGGGGCGTCAAGTCTTCAAGTGTATCCAGACGAGCTTGTGGCAAACCTGCTGAAGAGGATATCCGCAAAAGCGGCTTCGATGTCGTCGCCCCCACGACCGTCCGAGACCAAAAGAGAAGACGAGAGTTTGGATCCGCTGCTGTCGCCATTATCGCGAAACTCTTCCTTCTCGACAGAGAGAAATGCGTCCGCGTCGTCCGTTTTCTTCATTGTGCTGGATTGCCGTCCGATTGAGCAGTACCGCGAGTGCCATTTGAGTTTGTCATACCACATCGATCCAGAAGTCGTGGGCAGTCCAGATGCCTTGTCGGTGCTGATCAAGGGGTTTTCGCGAATGAAAGGCTGCCACTTTTGCTTTGTCGGTCCGTCCGATCCATCGTCCTACGGTCCAAAGTCAAGCAATATCGCCTTCGACACGATTTCTCGTCTGGCTCGAGGCATCTCGGGTGAAAAGAAATCGCAAGCGGAAGCTCAAGCCCAAGCTCCACCAGCGCCTGCTGGTTTGAACTTACCGGCGAGCCCAGGGGTTCCCGGTTCTGGAGCGAACGACATTATCAGCAAAGAAGGAGCTGCAAGTGGGAACCGTACATTGTATTTCGAGCACATCTCGGTCACGCGCCTCGTTCTCATGTTCCTCCAAAAAGGATTTGAGCACATCAGTCGTCTCGATGGGGGCTTCGAAGAGCTCAAGAAAGAGATCATGTCGATGGATACGTTTACACAAGACCAACTCCTCGTGCACGCGGAGCCTCCTAGCTCAGCGCCGACCAGCACTTCAACTGGCTTCAAGCTTTTCTCCAAGATTGGACTCACTCGACTACGCAGCGCACACAGCGAAGACATGACCAATGCAGACAGCGAAGCAGCGCAGCAGGAGTCATCAAATGTGAGCATTCTTTCGAAGCCGACGGATCCAGCAGTTGCAGCCCGTCCAAAGGCGAAAGTCGCGACTTTCTCCCAGCGCTTCCAGACCTTCACAGCTGCAGCAAAGGACGCTGTTTCCCAGGGAGCGAACTCTGTGTCATCGGCGAGAATGAGATCCAAGAGCAACCCAGATGTCGCCTCACCTGTCCCTGAAGGCATGTCTAATGGAGTGACAGACGAGCGACAGCTGGTTGGCGAAGAAGAGTGGGTTGAAGTCTGTCTGAGGACAAAAGAGGCGCTCGAGAAGAGTCTTGCATACAAAGAAGTCGTCTTCCAGACTGGGTCGATGGGGATTTTGCTGCAGAAGTCGAAGACCAGCAAGAAGTACCAAGCTGTTGTCGACAGTATCGTTCCAGAAAGTCAAGCATCCGAGAGCCAGCAAATGGATCGGGGTGATTTACTGGTGTCTGTGAACGGACAGAGCATGGAGAACGTGCCTTTCCTGAGTGTGATTGACCTTGTGAAAGATGCCAAGCGACCTGTCGTCCTCCGCTTCCAGAACCCGAACGCGAAGAAAGCGCTGGAGTCGTTCGACGCCATCTCGATCCCGCCACTGGCACCGACCTTGGTCAGTGCTTCCCACCACTCGATCGGCATCACGTGGAGCAAGCTGTCTCTCCCGAATATCCGATACCACCTCCAGTACGCGAAGCAGTCCGAGTTCAACTTCAATCCGTGGGTGTCCGTGGTCATGAAGCAGGATGGATCGAGTGATCTGAGCACCAGTGGCATCACAGAGCAGACGAACGGCACGATGGTCGGTCTGGATCCCGGTCAGTCGTTTGTCTTCCGGGTTCGCTGTGGCGATGGTGAGAAATGGGGACCGTACAGTTTGTCCAGTAACCCAATCAGTACACTCGAGAAGAGTGCCGACGAGGCCAGCGATGACGGGGTGAGTGAGCCAGATGCTGTGACTGGCAGCGATCGCCCCGTTTGCGGTCGCTCGAGCACAGAGCCAGTATTTTTACCCGGATCGTGTCCTGTCTTCGTGGAGCAGGGACTGTTTTACTACAAAGTGATCATCAGTTTGCGTGCGAGGAAGCTTCCTGCGTTCGACGCTGAAAAGCTCGACGTTGTGTTCGAGAAAGGATCCGTGATCAAGTGCACTGAGCGCATGGTCGCGCCAGGCACGAACCAGATCTTCGTGCGGATAGCGAGCGATGACGCCAGCGTGGAAGGGTCTCAGGAGGCAATCGACGAAGATCAGATTCTAGCTGATGCAAGTGGCGATGAAGATGACGTTGGTGTATGGGCGTTCGAGAACACTCCTGAAGGCACAGTTGTGCTGGAACGCCTCCCTGAAGAATACATCATGGAAGAGCCTGCGGTACCTGTGACGCTTCCATTACAAGAGCAAGCAAAGTCCGTGGTATCGTCGATCTTCTCTGGTGGTGGTGCGAAATCCAGCAACACCAACAGCACAGGCACCAATGAAAACACTCGCGTGGTTGTGGTGCACGTCGCGCCAAAGATCCTGCAGGTGTTCCCAGTATCTCCGTCTTCGATCGTGGTTACGTGGGATCCAATCAACGACGTTGGCGTGACAAAATACCAGATCCAGTACTCCAAGAACCGCCTCACGGCGATGTGGTGGAACGCGAATCAGGAGATCCAAGCAGACACACTCAAGTACACCGTGAACGATCTCATGCCGAACACTGCCTATTTGTTTCGAATTCGTGGATTCAACAGCGACAGCGGGTGGGGTCCGTACAGCGAATCCAGCGAAAGTTGCAAGACTCCTCCAGTTGAAGTCGAAGTGAGAGAACCTCCAAAATCTGAGCCAGCTTCTGTTGCGTCGGAGTGCGATAGTGAGAAGGATGAACAACGAACATCATCAGCAGGAGCAGCTGCTCCTGATCGTATTAGTACCAGCCGGACTGGAAGCGGGAGCAACTTTCGACTACCTGTGGGCTCGATTTTCTCCGTGCCATCGAGTAGTTCCACCAGCACTCCACCGCTGCGCACGGGCAGTACGTTCCTGGACAAAGCCGTTGCAGCTGCGTCGCGCCTAACCGCTAGGCGACGATCGCTGTCGTCTTCGTCTACGTCTGCGACTTCGTCGAATGTGTCAGCCGTGGCAGCAGGTCAAGAGAGCGACGAGCAGGAAGTGAATGATGAAGATCAGTCTCACGATCAGATGATGGAGGAAGAGAACGGCATCACGTATGTGAACCTGGGGCATTGGAAGAAGGACCCGAATGGCACTTTTCAAGACTTTCGATTCTACGCCGCGTCACAATATGACCAGTCCGGTGGTGACAGCTGTGGTAGCGAAGAAGCTGACGGTGAAAGCAGTCCTGGCTCGGGTGGATTGCGTCTAAACAAAGTGGGTGAGAGAGACCTCGTCGTGACGCCAACGTCGTTGTTCATTCTCAATTCGTGGGCGTCCAAGCGCGAAGGGTTTGCGGTTCTGGAGCACAGTCGCATGCTGGAGTCGCTCGTGAAGATCACCTCCCAGAAATCGGTGAAGAATCTGGTCGTGTTCCACTTCAAGGTATGCATTTGGTACTTGCTGCTTACTGGTTGTGAATGCTCTTGCATACTTTGCATTATTCTGTACTGACATCTATTTGCTATTATCAGGACGACAAGTGCACGGAGTCTGCAGATATCGCCAAAGTGAGCTCTCCAATTGTTAGCGACGCAACGCCAGTATCAGCAGCAACCGATGTGACAGTGGAGAGCGAGGATGCCTCGCAGGATGAGACTGATTCCACTGACGATGGCGAGATGCTTGCTTCCTCAAGAGTGGGGACCGATCGACTGTATTTCGTTGTGAACGACCCTGACGCCTGCGTGGGGCTCGTCCGACAGTACTACGAGCAGCTGATGCCATGATCAGGAAAAGGAGTTGAGCTAAATATTCACCAGTCTGCCATTTAGATAACTCAGTGTAGAACAAATTGTCAACATGTAGTAATATTTTTTCGGTCTCTTCATCCCAATCCCAAGCAAGTTGGTGTTCCCTGAAAGCCCTTCACGAGCAGCCCAAAACAACAACACAAAGCACGGTTCAAGTCATCTTCAACGGCAGCATTGGCATCAGCATTGAAAGTTATCACTAAACTGTTGCTCTCTGTCAAGACTATTCGCACTGGCACCTCAGCTGACAATGGTTCTCCAACTTCGAGCTGAACGGGTACGCCGACACCAAGCACCTGGCATCTCGGGGCGGGCAACTGGCAATCGAACCCAGCTTCCAATGCTCAAATTCAATTGATTGCACGGCTTGTTGCGTTGGCCAGATGGGACTCGATCGGCTGTCACTGCTGCGCTCCTCGCGACGCAACTGAGTTGCATCGAGGACAAACTCGAAATCGGTCGAGTCGCGTCCCGCCAACATGTCCAGCCGCGCGATCAATGGAAAAAGCCTTAAGCTCGAGTGGAGGGAAAGCCAGCCTCCTCTCTTCAATGTTCAAAGTCGAAATTCGGCTCGCTTGTCATTTCCATGTGTTGAAGAATGAGGTCTAAAGAATAAAGGCGGCAGGTAATCCGCAGAAGGATCATCAATAACCAGCCCCCACAACGCCACTTCATTATAACGGAGAACGAGAGATAGCTCCTGCGAAAAGGAGCACACACCACGAAGTGCAACGCGTTGACACTTTGTTCTGAGTGAAGCAGCAACCCGTGATCGAGTGAGTAGTGGTGACAGAACAGTACGAAGTGCTCACGTGGCTTCCGAATCTGTCGACGAAAAAGAGAGGAGAAGAACTCGAGAGGGAAAAGAAAAAGGGCGATGTGGATTCGCACTCGGAGTGTGAGGAAATGAGACACTGAACTTGTATCTTAATGCTCGGCATCAGCGGCAATCAGGTGGGTAGGTGGAGGTTTGTTTGTGTGAGGTGGTTGACGATCGAAGGGGACATCCTCATGACAAACAAACTCTCTGATATCTCTTGCCTTCAGGTCTTTTCCCCCGGCGACACATTCCAAACCGCATCACGTGCTCCACTTTGCCTGAGGTTGCTGCGAGCGTGGTGCTGGCCAAGCACGTCTCAATCGACACCCACCAGTCGTCGAGCCGAGTGAGTTTGTTGTCGATGTCGCTGAGCTGCTTCGTGTGATCTGCGAGTGTCTCGCTGATGCCGACAAGTCGCTCGGAGTGCGCCGCGAGCGTCTCGTTCAAAGTCGTAAATTTGTCGTCGAGATGAGCCATAATCGCGATCGCCCAAGCTGGCGGTGGTCCTTCAGCGCGACTGCCCATAGTAGCGACCTCGAGATCAGGGTTCAGTGGTGTTGGGCTTCTCTTCTGTGTGTGGGTTTGGTTGGAGGCAAGGCGGTTGAGGGACTTCGGCTTCTAAAGCTATGGGCGAATTGAAGAATCAGTTCCTGAAAGGCGCGTGGCGCGCATGCATACTGACAACGAAGAGCTGGTCTAACGGCGATAACCTGTGTGTGGTCTCCAGAGATCATTGAGAGCGCCAACCAGATACCTCGGTCTTCAGCCATCAACCTCACAGGTGCCACTGAGAGAGAAACGAAAGAAAAAGAGTAGCATAGTAGTTTCCAGGCTCCTTGGACCAATTGATGTGACCTCTAGCCGAGACTCGCCAGTTTCTCTTTACTGCCGTCACAATTCTCTCACCATTCACGACGATTCTCTCTCTCCTGGAGCTTCTGGCGCTGCAGAGCGAGCAGCGTCTGCGCGATGCGTCGGCGGAACTTGACGCGCGTTGGCGCGATCGCAAAGCACCTGCGGAAGTACACGAGCGCTTGCCAGAGATCTCTCGAGTTGTAATACGCCAGCTGCAGACAGAAAAACACATGCAAGTGATCAGAAAATGCAAGTGACCCAGCGATCCAGTACAGCAAAAGAACCAAAGTCTCGTCGAAATGTCTGTGTGTTTTTCGTACCGCAAGCAGATAGCAGATGCTGACGTTCGCCTCCAGCTTCGGAGTTCTCTTGATACTCTCCGATAGAAGCGAATTGACCTCTGCATACGCTTTCAGTTCTACAAACACAGGCAGAACAGCAAGAATACCAGCAAGTTAATATCCCGCAACATTCCATACTCCCATCACCACCAAACTCAAAAGCCACACAACCTACCGTAGAGCCATCGGCAAAGCTGTAATAACGAGAGCGACTGGGCGACTTCGCCGATTTTGCTGCTGTCTCCATCCAGCGAGTAGAACGTTCTCCAGCATTTCTTCGCAATGGCGATCAGCTGCAACCGCATCTGCTGGTGGTATCTCGAATCTGTCGTGGGTGCTGCGGTCTCCGCTGCCATTGGGAGCATCCGCTGCCAGAGTCGCATGAGTTTCCACTGCAGCACCACAAAGAGATCAAAGTCCCACGCCGACTGCGCGAGCAGCGCGATCTGCGTCTTGAGCGAGAAGTGCGCCGCGCCGTCGTCGACGCCCATCATCCCCCAGAGCAGATCGCAGTCGCTGGGCGTGAACGACGCGAACTCTTGCGCGAATGCGACCTGGGACGGCGAGAGAGGAGTTGATGGCCTCAACGATGATGTTGGGGGTTGGATGGTGGTACCAACCGCGTCCTCATGATCATGATCTAGCCGCTTGTCGCCCGGAGGACAGACTCTGCCGTACAAGACGTCAAAGGTATCGGTTGCAATAACAGACGCGACTTGAGCGCTTGTTATTAGCCTTGTTGCTGGTCTTGAGGATGGACTTGTCAGTCTCTGGAGGAACAAGCGCAGGATCTCAAAGTCAACAGGGAGACAAAAGCAATCTGGATGCGGCGACAGTTGCGGGAGCTCGAGGAGCTCGTTTCCGCCGCCGTCTTCCTGGTTGAAAAATGCACTCGGGATCGGATCGCGGAACGAGAAGCTCGCGTCGCCGATCATGATGCCTATCGGAAAGCCTCTTTCCATGATGGTGGTGTTGATGGAGGAGGTATCAACCAGCGTGCGAATGAACTGGATCGCCTCCACTGGGAACAAGATCAGCGACGATGGCTGCGTGGACGCTGGTGTGCTCTTGATACTCTCTAGGACATCTGTGAACACCTGGTTGACAAAAGGGTCGTCGTAGATCGCCTTCGCAAACGGATCAATCTGCTGGAACGCCAGCTCCATGTCTGCGATGCTCGTGGTTTTGTGATCCACCCGACCTTCAAACACTTTGATCTGCGCGTCTTCGACTGGTTCAACAACATCATCCAATGGTGATGAAGATGAAGACGTCACTGTAGACTTTGTGACAGCAAACACGTCTGCTCGGAGCGAGTCGAGAAAGTAGTTGCCCATGAGGAAGACCGGTCCGTCGCGACCCACGTGCCATATCTTCTTCGAGTGCTTAAGGAAGAGCTGCTTCTTGGCGTCTCCTTGCGTGAACGCCGCAGTGTCAAAGCGCGCAAACTCCAGGCGTTGGTCCTGGAGGAACGGCTGGAAACACGCCATCTCCATACGGGATTTGAGCACTTGGTCGCTCAGGTCGCTTGCCACCACGCAGGGTCTCAGCCCTCGTCTGGCAAACTCGTGGGCTGCTTGGTCTTCTTCGATGAGCTGGTAGAAATGCACCAGGAACGCGTGCAGAAACTTGCAGGAGCCGCTCGCCGCCTCCCACACAAAGCAGCTTGGAGCGTCGCCAGTATCAAAATTGTCATTAGGACCCGCAGTTTCCAGGAAGAAGTCGGCAGCAACACCTGCAATCACAGTATACGAAAGCACCGTCAACAAATATGAGCCCAACAGCGAAACTCGATAGCGAAAGAGAGCAGGGAGAGCAAATACGTACGCGCGTAGGCGGCAGCGAGGAACGAACTGCTGGAGACGCCGAACGGGATGATGCCGTCGCTCCACGCCCTGATGCCCTGCGCCAGGTAGAACTGCTTCTGCACGTCCCACAACTGACACTCGGACAGGCTCTTCTTGAGTTTGGTCACGTCTTGACCAAGCGGGATTGCGATCTCGGAGTCTGCGCTCAGTCTTCTTCTGTGTGGGAGAGTCAAAACCTGGTCACGAGGATCTTCAAAGGCGCTTTCAAGATGGCTCCAGAGCGCCATTTCCTGGTTTCTCAGTTGGCAAATCGCCTCGCGGATCCGATGCTGCGGGATCAGCCCCAATTTCCGCTCAAAGGGCTTGGCGAACGCTCGCACGAGCGTCGGGTGGAAGTGGCTCCAGCGCAACGCGAGCAACAGCAATTGGAACGGCATCTGCGAGACCGACGCGAGCATCGCGGGTGGACGCGGTCCTGCGATAGAACTAGTAGCACCATCAACACTACCAGCGCCACTCAGCTCCTCTTTGAAGACTGTCCATCGAGCGATCTCCATCACGAAGCGCAAGCCGCACTGTGAGCCAAGCTGCTTCAGTGGACGCACTAAGAATCGCTCAGTGCTCTGGAGACGAAGAGACAACTCATCGCCGTTCGTTGCTGCTTGTGAGTCTACGAAGTTGTAGCAGGTCGACGATGAGGAGCTGTCGCATTCCACGCCCATGAGTCCAATGGGGTCGTTGATCACGAGCAACAGCGTGCGCGTCATCCTGGTATTTCCACTCGCGACGACGATCTGCGCAATCTCGTCCTGTTTCTCCACAGACAACAGCGGCGCATAGAGAGTGACGAGACACGTGACGTCCGGCTGCTGTCGATCTTGACTCAAGAGCTGCTGCTCGTGATGATGCGACTGCAGCCACTGCTTGAATTCGTCCACATCTGCGACGCTAGCGACGTGCGATCGCGTCCCTGGGTCTTCACTAACACCACCTTCGCCACAGTGGCGCACATACTGAATCTTGAGGAACTGCTTCACGAACGCACTGATGTTGGCAAACGCAGCGGCGTCTTCGTCTTGCTCATCCGAGAGCAGCGACACCAGCGCGATCGACTTGACATCGTTGCTGCTGTTGCCGATACTAGAGACGGCGCGCTGGACGACGCGGGCGATGGCTTCGCCCACCCAGCACTGCAGCAGCTGCGTCTGGAAGTCGCGCCAGCGCTCAGTGCGCTCGCTCGACTGCAGCTTTTGGTCGTTGCCGCCGCCCGTCATTTTTGATCGCTCGCAGGGTCAAAATGTGCACATTGTGAGCCATTTGTGAAGCAGGAGGGCGTTCTAATCGAGCGGCCACAGTACACGCAAATTATGACAATGCTGAGAAGCGACATGGGGATGGCGTTGCAGAACTGAGGCTGTGTGGGTGTGGAGCAAATAAATAGGTGGTGTATGTACGCGTAGGGTTGATCGCCATGGCGCCGTTCTAATAGCTACAGTCACTACTCAGCTCTCAACTCTTCTTGTCGCTGGGCGGCAGCAGCGGCAGAATCGCCTTGCAGCCCGTGGTGTCCGCTTCGATCAGCTTGCGGCGCTCTTGCGCCAGCTCCTCCAGCTCCGTCTAATGCAAACGTATCATAGACAGCCACATCCCACACATCAGTCATACACACAATGAATACGAGCGCCAACATAGAGACAGAGCGACAGTCGGAAGGTGGTCATTGTCCCAAAGCAAATATTACGTACCTGGATCTCGCGCAGCTCGTCGCGCGTGGACGCGTAGAGCGTCTTGGTCTGCAGCGTGGACGCCGTGCTCACGGGCGCCACGCGCTTGCGTTTGCCCTTTTGCGGCTGCGGCTGCGGCTGCGCTTTGGGCGCTTGCGCAGGCGCATCGTCGCCGTCTGGAGGCTGCTGCTGCGCCTTCGCTCGCGCCATTATTATTGTTGCGCTTGGTCTCACTTGTCGGAATTTGCAAATGGGGTCATGCCCTTTCCAGCGAAAGTTGGTGCAACGTAATGGGTTTTAGCAACATAGTGGCAACACAGTGCCAACGTAACTATCTTCACGCAACATCCATGCAACATTATTTTGCCAATCAAACACGTCTATTGTGTGGGTGTACCTATCTTCACTTTATCTCACTTGGCTTCATTCTTGGCGCGAATGAACCTCGACATGTACTCCGTGGCGCGGAACTTCTCGGACCAGAGGATCTTGCCCATCCAGTTGCGCTCACGCACCGCCGCTTTCTCCACCAGCACGTGCTCGAGCCTCTGCATGAGGCTGCTGGCGTTGCGGTTGCGGTCGTAGCGCGTGGTGCAGATCTCCAGCCCTGCCATCTGCGCTGCTCGCCACTTGGCTTCGTTCGAGTAGAGATCCGCCATGGCGCCTGCAAATGCAGCCGGCTCATCTACTATGGCGCCTCCCCATCTCGTAGGCTCATTCTGCAGCGACATGCCCTCTGCACCGATGGACGTCGACACGCAGGGCGTGCCCACGAGCCAGCTGTCGGCGATCTTGCCCTTGATGCCCGCGCCAAAGCGCAGCGGCGCGACGGTCAAGCGGTACTGGCTCAGCGTCTCGTGGACGTCCGGTGCGAAGCCCATCAACCGGAACCCTTGCTTCGGGTCGTCGAGCTTGCTGTAGCGAGCCGTGTTGCCGTACGAGCCGTAGATGTGGATCTCGGGGACAAGTTGCTGCTTTGCTTCTTGGCGGAAGAGTGGCAGGACGCTCGCTTTCATCCACTCGATCGCGTCGACATTTGGCGGGTGCTTGAAGCTGCCGATGAACGCGATGTCCTTGCGCTCGGTAAACTCCGTAAGCGCTCCTGCTGCTGGCGGCGGTGGGTAGAAGAAATCGCAGCAGTGCAGCGCGCTGTCGTCGATCTGGAACCGGTTGGTGAGCACGTCGCGCTCAAAATCCGAGACGAAGAGCGTGAGATCCGAGCGGTGAATCGACGCGAGCTCGCGGATCACCTGCTTCTCGACAGCGTCCACATTGAGCGTGTGTCCATCAAGCGTCTGCGTGAAGTGGACATTCTGCTTTTTCACGAGAAACTCGCGCGCTTTGCGAATAAAGTGGACATCCTGCAGGTCCAGCACGCGCACAGCGTCGGGGGCGTACTTCTTGGCCTGCCAGCCGTACATTTCTTCGGCGATGAACCGGTCAAAGAGCACCAGCTGCGGCGACGTCTCGAGCAGCAGCTTCTGGAATGTGTCGGTGTTCGCGTCCGCCTGCACGCACTGCACGTTGTGCTCGCTCGAGAGCTTCTCCGTGTGGTCGTTCAGGCGACTCGGCGAGACACAGAGCACCTGGAAGCCGTTCTCCTGTAGGATCTGGATCAGGTCGGAGCTTCGCACGCCCGCGGCTGAGCTCGTGCGCTCGGGCCACACTGAGCCCGCAAGGATCACTTTCCGCTTACTCGCTGCAAACGCCGCCACACGCTCCGACTGACTTGGTGCGTTGCTGGTGTCAGAGCTGGTACTTGGAGCAGGTGGCGGCTGATAGCTTCTCGCCTTGTTCTCGAGGGGCTGGTACCACTTGGCTTCCATGTCGGCTGCCAGGCGCGCCTGGACGTCGAACGGACCGGGCAAACCGTCCGGAAAGTACCGGAGCACGAGCTCGTGGAAATACGCGACCGGGTCTTCCACTTCGGGCTGGTTCTCACAGATCTTCCTGAACCACTTCATGCCGAACGAGACGTGGCTGCGTTCTTCAAACACGATCTGCTCGACGATCTTGGCGGACGGCTTGTCGCCCATGGACATGAGCTTGTGCACGAGCCGGTCGCCCGAGTCAAGGCCGCGCGCTTCCTGTACAAGTGGGATCACGGCGATGCGCGCCGCCAGGTCCGCTGCCGTGTTGGACGCGTGCTCGAGCAGCGCCATTGTCGCCGGCAGCTCACCGTAGAACGAGCCGATCTCGCGCAATCGGTCGTCCACCATCTTGAAATGGCGCGCTTCGTCGCTCGCGACAATCAGGAAGTCGTGGTAGAACTCTCTTGGGAGAGCGTGCAGCTGAGGGTCAAAACGCACGAGCGTGTCCCAGTAGTTGTCGATCGCGCCGAGCTCAATGTGCGCGAGCGCGTGCAGCATGCTGATCGGGATCGTCGTGTTCATCTCCTTGAACGACGGCAGGTCCTTGGGCATGAACAGCAGCGGGAGCGCGCTTCTCGCAGGCTGCGCGGGTGGGTCGCTGGTCCATCGAGGTCCGCTCCAGACTGGGAGCTGCCCAGCGTCCCAGAGCGCCTTGCATTCGAGCGTGAGCGCCACTTTCTCCAGCGGTTCGGGCGTGCACAACACGCGCTCGCCATACGCGACCAGCGAGTCCAGTTGCGCATCCGACGTGGCAGCAGCACGAGCGGCTGCTAGGCCAGTGGTAGAGCATGATGATGCGGAGTTTGTCAGCGAGCGCTTGCGCAGGAGCGACCGACGCAGCGAGCGCCGCAGAGCATGCTGCATAACTGTGCGCGGTGAATAGCAAGAGTCTTTCAGATTGTGGTTGATGGCGAGAGTGGAATTGATTGGCAACTCGGTTAAGTACGTTTGTTTCTGATTGACCAAAAGGTTCAATTAAGTACGAGTGCAACTGTCTACTTTTCAACTGCCATCACATAAAAGGAGGTGATGTTAATCCGAAGGTACGCAAATCAAATCGTGCATTTATAATAGGAAATATTTGTGACAAAACTCTGGACACTAGCTATTGAGACTTTTTGCAGTCGGAGATGGAAAGTGCGGAGCTTTTTGCTTTTCGAATGGAGCATGCAGAAAAACTCCCGCATTCAAATCTCTCCCAGAACTCACAAGTCTCATTTTAAGTGAGTGCCCATTCCTCAAAGCCAATCTCTGAAATGGACAAAACCAAAGCTTGTGTGTGAGTTATTCTCCGGCCAGATCCTGATTATTCTTCTCCCGATGGTCTGGCAA